>JAOWBP010051489.1:0-12623 GCA_028571105.1 Tragopan temminckii | reverse complement strand
AAGTACTGGAAGGCAACAGTGTTGTCCCAGAGCCTTCTCTTCGCAAAGTAGAATAACCCTATGGCTGTCTTTCTAGGCTGAAAGATCACATTGCTCATTCCACTTCCCAAACATTATCTTGACCTTTGATATGACAAAATCCACTCAATTCAAATAAAGTCAAATAGTCTAATGCTTTATTTGTTTTGTAATTCTCATCCAGTAAGTTCAGAACATATATTTTGAAAGCAATGCCTTCAGAAGGATGTGATTTTCTCTGGTAAAAAGTTAATTATTCATACAAGAGAAACAGTTACTTTTAATTTAAACTCTCAAGCACTTATATTCTTTTTAATTTGCTTGAGAATACTGACAACTGTGGTAAGAAAGTATCTGATACTTAACATTATCTGAAAGCACCGTGTCACTAAAAAAAGACGAAAAAATCCATTTATTGTGTGCCATATGCAAAATGGAGACAGTTTTTGCAATACAGACAATTTTGTAGAGAACCTTGCATGCAAAGATTTTTGTCTTGTTCACAGTTACTATTCAATTAATAATTCATGGATATTATGGTCTAGAGCTCAGTTTAACCTTTTAGCATCTGAATTTGTGAAATTCAGATTAGATTAGAAGAATTAAAAGTAATTGAACTCCTCATAATTAATATTATCTATAATTCTTTTCCTCGTCTTTTTAGCAGATTGTATGTGAACTTGTCTGATTTTCTTTCAGTAAATGATCAGAATACAGTAATAATTTAGTCATATCGTTTTCATCCTAATTTGCACAATGAAGTATTGACTGTTTGTATTGTGGTTTTAGTTGTCAGTTACAAGAGATTTTCTCTGCTCTTTGACTTAATTATTGAAGTTTATATATAATGACTAACACATATTGGGTGCACATTTTGGCACAGCGCCATCATATATGCTAAAATTCATTAAGCGTTTAACATCTGAGGATTTGTTCCTAACAAATACTTTTTCTTGATAATCAAGAAAAGTTAACAGTCTTCAAGAGACAAACAAAATATCCAGACTAAAAAATGCTTTCATTTCTTAAAATGTATGCTAGCTTGCATTTTTATGTTTTGAAATGTTTTAGCAGTCTTGTAGTTTCAGAGAAATACAATTCATGAGTAGGACATGCTGGATTTGTAAGCAGTTTGAATTCTACATTTGAGGGTATATACAATTAATTCTATCATCTTTCAAAGGAACATGTTAACATTAAAGCATTAAATACGTTGTGACAATGCCTGTATTCTTAAGTGTGACGGCAAGACATAGCTCTGTCATTAAATATGTCACAATTGGATGTCATAAGTGAGGCTTACTTTGCCTGACTTTGGTCCTCTATATTAGCTGTTAATAGAGAACAATAAGCATTTACAGATAGCTGTCTTCTTAACCTGTAGAGAAACAGCTGCTTTTGAAAATAGGAATCCTATTCTCCAAATGTTTGCTTTTTTACTGGTTATAGTAAAGCCTCCAATTAACTACTTCAGATACAGATATCTACATTGAGGTAGAGGTCTAAAAGCAGGAAAGACGAATCTTCACTATTTTCTTCTGGAAAATGCTTTCACATGATTCCCCTGTCTGGTATTCATTCTGTTACAAGGTAAGAATTTTAACTGTAGCCTTTGATGACTCTAAAGTATGAGTATCCAAACTTTTGACTTGCTTGGGTTGCACTGAGTGAAAACAAATTGTCTAGGCCACCGTGGAGCAAGGGCAGGCAATGGCAGTGCCTCCTATTGGGATAGAAGCACTATAGAACAATTGAAGGTGACAAAGAAAAACTAGCTCACCCTTTCCAATGACCAGTAACAGTTCAAGAAGAGTGTAACCTCTATGCAGAAGTGCTGCCCCCCTTGGCTGATAACCCTTAAATGAGGCTGAGGAGGGGTGGACCCTGAGTCCATTCCTTCTGGTCACTCATGTGTATTACTTGCACCTGAGCTCCTTGAGTCCACCATGCCTTCTCACCTGGTGCTCAACTATTGACTCAGGTCATAACCTGGTAATTCCCAGGCAGCCACATATATAATATAGTTGATATATACAACTAGCAAAACTTTTTAAAAATATTTTTTATTAAAGCATTAAAAAACAAACAAACAAACAAACAAACAAACAAAAAAAACAGTGAAAAACTAATATAAAACTAATAGTATAAAACTAGTGCCATATTAGACTCTGTTTTTGGGATCAGTTTTGTGGCTCTTCTCTTGGCACACTCCAAGAGGTCTCTGTCTGTTCTGTACTGAGGAATCCACATCTGGATGCAGTACTCCAGGTGAGGTCTCACCAGCCCAGAGCAGAGGACCAAGATCACCTTTCTCACCCTGCTGGCCACGCTTCTTTTGGTGCAGCCCAGTAGGCTTTCTGGGCTGTGAGGGCACACTGTTGGCTCATGTTTGGCTTGCCATCCATCAGTACTCCTGAAAATGGAATAACTGGAAAGTGCGCAAATTTGCTGACAGTCTGCAGACTTCATTCTTTGTGTTAAGAGCATCCTCAAAGTGCTTCTATATCTGTGAATGGGATAAACAATGAGGATTTGCAAGAAGCATTGAATAGAGAGGGGAAAAACAACAACAACAAAAAAAAAGAAGCAGAAATTTTCCACGCAGATTCATAGCCCTCTGTGCCTTATTTCACCTGCAGTAGGAATACAGGGCTGATGAGGACCCAGTCAAATATGTGTGAGACAAGTTATTCTCATTCTATTCTCCTGTAGACTGTGTTATAGGTAACGTACAATGACCTGCCTTCTGTAATGCTGGAGAAATATACAGAAATGTATCTGAGGAAGAACTGGCAGATTGAAAGTCTTTAGAAAGTATAGATTATCTCCTTAATTTCCTCAGAAAAAATTTCTTAGGCTACCGTTGCAACTTAGGTTTGACTTATGTTTTGATAGTGACATGTGGAATCAACATGTCACTATCAATAACCACAAAGTAGTTATAAAGCAGATATGGTTTATTCAGTGCTGCGCAAACAGGGGGTGCAAGGGGGATAGATCCGCCTAACTTGCACACCGTCAGGAACAATCGTGCTACAGACATAGGCTGAACTAATACATAATCAATAGTTTTCCTGGAATTCGGATACATATTCATTACACCCCGAGAGTTCATTAGCATGCAGACCCTCCCCTCTTGCGCGTGTATAGTGGGTTGTGGGATGAAGATTTGTTGTCTTCCTCACGAAGACTTCTGACCTTTCTTGCTGTAAACTTCTGACCTTTTGGGGGGGCATCCCCCCAAACTGGTTTCTTCTTGCCCTGTGGACATCTAATTACCTCCCTGCCAAATGTCCTTGGGCTGTTCTCAAACCCTTATCTTTATGGCCTTCATCCCCCTCACCATCCCAGACCCAGACCCAGTGTCTGCCATCCCTTGTTTTCTAACAAGATGTACATTCTTGCTTCTGTAAACTACCTCTAACTATTCCCCTTTACCCCCCTTATTCTCAGTCACTGTGAAGCCTTCTTGCCTTTTTACTTTCACTTATGAGGCCCTTCTCACCTTTCAATAGAATTCAATTATGAAATTCATCACCTACATTTGTCTGCTTATGAAGTGTTATCTTCAAATAACTCCAGCTAACCATAGGCATTCTGTATTGTTTCACCTATACAAGTGACAGAAAGGTGGCCTCTAAAATGTGTTAATTCCACATGAGAGGAACATGCTTTTTTCTGGTCAGCACATATAGTTGTCTAGAATTTCAGTAAGCAATCCACACTCTCCTTTCAAGTCATACTGGAGAAGTGAAACACCTTTTAACTCCCAAGATCCCTCAGTTGACTCTGGTCGTAAGTTAATGTGTTTTGTGAAATTGGTTTTGCCTACTGATTCAACAGCTAGTTTCCCACTAAGGAGTAGAAAAGGGTAGTTCAAACAGTAGAAACCCAAGTATGTCGTCCTTGGAATTGCTAAGAAGTCACAGGCTGGAATAGAACTAAGTTTCATAATCTCCCACACAATGAGAACGTTTTGTCTAAGCCTAAAATATGTGATGTTTTCTGAGTTCCCAATGAAGGAATAGCTGCAAATGTGAAGCTACTGCTGTGAAGTTTTGTTTCACAGCCAGTATTTCGCTGAAAAACTAAGGTAAAATGCCCTAATTGTCTTCAGTAGCAGTTCAGCAATCCAGTTCTCAGGAAAGAGCAACAAAAATATATCATCTCAGCAACTATGATTTTTAATGCTGTTTCAGTTACGGCCATTGATATTTTAACCATAAATGCTTTGTTCCATGAGTAAGAAAATATGTCTGAAAATTACTAAAAGAACAGAGGTTTTAATTTAAATGGTTTTAATTTTATCTGAAGACAAATTACAAAACAGGAACAAACTAAAGAGTAATCTGACAAGCTGGAGTACAACATGTACCTTATTTCCACATTTTGTCATGGTTTGTAATATAGAGCACCATAGATAATTGAAAAAGAGTGTGCAGATGATAATTAATTTTATTTAAGATTATCCAATTTGGTTCTCTATGAATAAAAGTAGCAGTTTATAAATGGGTAAATATGAATAATTCTAACACAGTCTTGTAAAAAACAATGAAATTATCATAAGGAGAAAAAAAAATCAATGAATGGTCTTACAGCAAGTAAATTAATGAATATCAACCATCTTAAATACAGAATTAAATACCATTATTTTTGTACACTGATGTTAGCTCATATCTCTTCTTCCAGAATCGAAGCTATTTGCTGATTAACAGGGAAAGCTGTTACAGTCTTATATTAAAATAGCATTTCAGCATCCCTTTATAATCATTGCAAGAAAATGTCAAGCAGATCCTTTATCAGAACTTTACAACTGAATCTAAATTAAATATATTGAAGTTCTTGTGATGTTTCTGTCTTAATCGGGGCACTGCCCCTTCTTGAACTTGCCTATCTGTAGAAGATGTCTTAGATAAATTGCAGAATACAGAAGAAGGGGGCAGAGAGAAAGATCCTTCCTCAATTTTATAATTCCCTCATTGTCAAACTTTCATTAGTCACAAACTGTCGTCAATACTGTCATAGGCTGCCTTGTGAATACTTTCACTTCCTGGTGAGTGATCTGCACTAACAAATTCAATAATGCTGTAATTGTCCTTAGCTTGGTACTTACACTGTCTTTGTGGTGAAATGTTCTCAGAAAAGCTTTAAAATATATATTTTTACTTTGTCTTTTACTTGTTTTTTTTTTTTAATATTTTTTATTTTTTATTTTAATAATTCTTTGGCTTCATGGAGTTTTAATAGGAGTGAAATTCTATTTCAAATAAGTTTGAATGTATTATTTTTATAAAACTTTTTCTGAACTTAGTACAGGCTTTTGAATCTTAAATGTTCCTTAAAGTCAGTTTGCATTTGTATGGCAGAAGACATGAGCATTTCTCCTTAATGGTACAGCCCATGTTTTTTTCAACCTATGGGGAAGACTTGGGCAAAATACGAGAGCTGCTCCAAAAGCAATGCCTGTTATTTTATTATGTTGGCCCACGACATCAAAAGTGGATGTTGGTAGCATGGCAGTAGAGATAGAATCTTCCCAACAATATTCTGTTTCATTTTGTTGCCGTATGACAGATGGCAGAAGAGGGGCAATCTGACAAAATAGCATCTGACGTGAAAGCGCATACTAAGCAAAGATTTGTCATTGAATTCCTCCATGCAGAAAAAAAATGACATCCATTGACATTTATTGATATTTGCTGCATAAAAATGCAGACCAAACAGTGGATATGATAACAGTGAGGTGGTGAGTTGTGCATTTCAGCAATGGCAACAGCGACAGTTGGTCACCCCCATTGGTACAGATGGAGGTGTATAAACGTGCAGGATCTTGTTAGAGCTGGAAAATTGGCATAGGTAATGGTTTTGACTGTGTTTAAAAATAATGTTTTGTAGTTGAGACCGTGTTTTATCTAATATTTATTTTGTGCTCTTTGTATCTGTTTTTCCATGGAAGTAAATAGGAGGCTTTACTTTCAGAGTGACCTACCACCAGTAAAGACATGAACTGGTTCATAACTAGTATTAGAAGAAGAAAAAAGAAATCTAACTGCTTCTGTACTCTGTAAGCACTGAAGATTCTTCCATACATCTTCATTTTTTCTCTGACTTCTACTGTTTACATACTATACAATTGTAATGATTTCAATGGAGGAATTATTTATCTGTTTGCCTAGAATGCAAATGAGATCATATGAGTAAAATCTAATTAATATCTGGGAACTCTTTATTTCATATTAATAGTGTTACTTTTTTCTGTCTTAAAAAGAGGATATAGTTTCTTTCTTTTCATATGCTCTTTCACTTTAATTTAGAGTATAGGTGATGAAATAAAGCATTTAAGACATGCTTATCTATTTGTTTCTGCCCAGTTCTACTGTCGATATTAACTATTGTGAATACTAGAAACAATTATGACTCTAATTACAATTTTAAATAACTAACTATATCTAAAGTCAAGTTATAATAATGTAATTTTACTGAAGCAGGGCAAATACATTGTGCATTAATTCTTCTCATGAATTATACATGAGCTTTTATGGATGACTTGCTGTAATTTGGACAACTCAGGAGAATAAGGAAAAATACTGTAGCCAGATTTCTGTGGGGAAAAAGCAATAAGATTCAGATTAGTGATCACTCTTTTTAACATTGACATTCCCACTTCGTAACCACATACTAAAATGTGTTTTGTAACAAAAGTTGTTTTTTCCCTTGTATATTAAATAAATGTTGGTTTCTTCTTTTACTTAATGCCCTTGTTTTTGTTTCTATATGTTTATTCCAAGCTTTTTGTAACTTGCTTTGAGGAAAGGACATTCTTTTAACAGGACTGTGAAAAACTGAGGAAATAACATATAAAATGTTTAAAAGCATAAATCCTGGAGATAGTCACAAGAGACACATACAGATCTAAAAACTGTAGATCAAGCTAAAGGAATTGTGCTGACAGTTGGTTCAGTGATAGAACTTTTGACTTCAAAATGCATAATACTAAGGATCAAATATCTCAGATATCCACTAATTCAATTTAAGTTTGTACATATATTTTTTTCCTCAGCTGTTACACTCTCTAGATACTAGGCCAAAATCTCCCAGTTTTTCATGTGTTTACTTCCTTAACTCTTATTTGATAGATGCCAAGGAAGGCAATATCTTGAATGGAGCAGGTAAATGTGACCTGAAGGAGGGCACAGCCATGGACGGCCCCCACAGAAAAGGGTCTGGGCTGAAACTGCAGCCCATGGAGGGGAAAACTCAGGGACCCATGCTGGAGCATTTCCTGAAGGATGGGCCCTGTGGTATAGAGCAGTGCTTGGAGAGTGGCAGCCTGTAGGAAGTCCATGCAGCATCAGTTTAAGAAGGACAGCATCCCCTGGGAGGAACCAATGGAGCAGTGGCAGAGAGTGACCATGAAGAAGTAGCAGAGATTAAGCATTATGGGCTGACTGCAGTTCCATTCCTTGTTATTCTGCACCACACAGGGGAGGAGGTAGAGAAGGATGAATGGTGGGAAGGTGTTTTAAGTTTGCTTTTAGTTCTTACTCTTCTACTCTTTTACTAATACTCATTAAATTGCATTAATCTCCCTACACAGAGTGTTTTGCCTGTGACGTTAACTGGTGGCTGATCTCCCTGTCCTTATTTCAACTCTCAAGCCCTTTTTCATTATATTTTCTCCTCCTTTTTCTGTGAGGGGGGGAAGTTAGAGATACGTGGTGGAGCTTAGCTAGTAATTTGTGTGAAACCACTACAGTAACTGATGAAGGGACATTGTAATTCCACAAAGAGGCAGATACTAATGTTCTAAATTGATAAATAAATGCTAAAGTTTGTTCTCCCATGGAGACAATGGTTTTACTTCGGTTAAAGAAATGAAAATCAGCAATTAAAACAAATTTCTTTTGCTGTCTTCACATTGACATCCAGGTTCATAGGGGAAATTTAAAGAGAATAGCTTTTTTCTTATTTCTGCAGCCTCAGTAATAAAAGAAAATAAATAACAAAGCAGGGGAAAGGATGATTTTGCATGATTTCTTCAGTGAATGCTGTTCAGGAGGCTCAGTATGCTGCTGAAAAGAAAGGAAAGCAAGCAAAAAACATTGTTAGTGGGTTGCAGTTAGAGGTTCCCCTTCTGGATGCCAATGACAAAACTCTCTGGAAGGTCTACCTGCAGATGGTGAAAGGATCCTTAAAATGTGACAACACAGAGATCCCCCACTTGAAATAGTCATGCTGTAAAATAAAAGTAGAGGTCACAGAGGACGGACATAGTCAAAAACCATAAAGATACTGCCATGGTGGTTGGGAATCTAATAAAGCAAGACAAATATTTATCATGCTTAATATCATAGTGTTCTTGAATTGTTAGTATTTCTGAGCTTTAAAAAATGAGAGACAACAAAGAACTGTGGGAATAAAGCAAAAATTATCTCAGCAGAAATTTGATGTAATCAGAGGAATATACTGATAGATGAGCAAAACATGGAATAGAAACCTTGGATGAAATATTAAATGAAAATATACTCTTCAGAAGTCACTGTCTTGAATGGAGTCATTGTTATAATAGAGAGACAATTTTTAGACAAAGCAAAATACAATAATTTATTGGCATTTCTTCCAAAACAATTATCCTCATAATTATCCCTAGAAGTTTTCAATTACCAACAAATAATATCCTTCAAGAATTAGATGGTGAATAAGCAGTATCTATTGATAGCAAATAATAATAATAATAAATAATAAATAAATAAATAATAAATAATGATAGCAAAACAAAAAACTGTGTACCTCAAATTTTGTTTAACATTACAATTTGAGGAAGCAATGACATATCTTTGGACTTAGAAAAATTCTTTTTTTCTTTCTTTCTTCCTTCCTTCCCTCCCTTCTCCTTTCCTTCCTCTCCTAAGAGGAAAATTTAATTTATAATGAGGACTCAGTGAGCTTCCCTTCCTCTTTGCTGGATAATCTTTGCTCTTCGGTTCTTGTACAGTGTCTGCTGACCCTGTTTTGCATTTTTATATAGGAAAAATCTAAACGACATAAGGTCACTATCTGCAGGTGTTGTAGGAAACATGTAAAAAAACCTTGGCATCTGCTTTGTATGCTTTTTTTTTTTTTTTTTTAATTCATCCACATGCACTCCTTTTTGCAAGTCAAATTCTCTGTCTTTGAGGAAAGTATCATTAAGTTCTTATACCAGATATAGAATATAGTATTTTCTCAAGTTAGGAAACCCCAAACCCAATTCAAATGTTGTTAGTATAGCTAACTTTTTGGAATATATCTTTTAATTATAGACTCATTCTACAGATAGGACTGAATTTATTCTATCATTCATTAAAGATGAGCAGACACTGAGAAGCTGAAATGGAAATCCAGTTTCAAACTACTAAATTCAACTCTGAAATGAAGCCAGAGACTCTTTCAAAAAATGTATATCTAACTTAAATTTTCCTTTTTTTTTATCAGTAGAAAACTAGTTTCAACTTCCAGTATTCCAGCCCACTTCTACTTTTCTTTCCCAACCATTGTATTCGTGCAATAATCTTAATGTGTAAAGGCTTCATGCTCTAAGAACAAGTAACTTACTCTAGATGTTAATGGATTCATCTGAAGAAATAATTGATGCACAAGCCTTGTGCCCAGTGAGGTGCAGGAAATTCAGGACATGCCACAATGATGACATGGTTTACTCTTTCCCCTTTCTTTGGCTTTGGGTGGTTCTTACTGTGGTTTCATATGACTACTTTCCAGAATTTCGTATGTCGTACTTTTATTGTTTGAAGCTCTAAAATGAAAAAGTATGGAATAAATTCTTTATGAAGACTAAAATTAGAGATGCTGGTATGTTTCCACATAACAATGAGGAGAAATTGTATCAGAAACAAATAACAAAGTAAACATACATGAATTTCTTCTTAAAAATAAAGGGCTGTATTCATCCTTCCTACATTTTGAAATCCAGCCAAAGTGTATAAATTGAGGAGTGATACACTGCAGTCTTTGTTTATGATCAACAGAAAACAAAGGATGCTTCCATAGCTCAATTCCATCCCATCCCCAAGACTTGACATCACTTAGGCAATTAATGACCTTCCTAATTCTGTGGTCTTTAAGGAAAGATTTTAATGTACCAACAGAAACCTATAACTATTCTAAGGAGTATGTTACGTGGACGAGAGAGACAGCAACACACCTGTTTTTTTGGATACCAGATGCATCTAAGTGTGAGTGGTAAAATCAGCACTACTAAAATGCTGCAGGATTATCAAATAATTGCACAATCTTTGTCAGTAGCAAAAGTCCCCATGGTGAAATAAGGTACTTATTTATACACATAATTTTTTTTTGTAATTTTTACACCTAAAATGAAATAAAATATATTGGAAATAAAGTTCTTGCACTTAAAGCAGTGTATTTGCTAAGAATAACTCTTATATTTAATGTACAGTAATTTTGCATGAGTGCATCCTGCCTTCCCACACTTTTTTTTCTGCATTAAATATTTTAAGTAAATAAAAAGTGAGTGACAAAACTGCCCTTTTGGTGATACTATCCCCCCTTGCCTCTAGCTGACAAGGAACAGAGATGAGGAGAGCATAAGAGTTCTAATAAATCACTATTAAATCTTGTTTATTTTGATCTAACAACATAGCAGGCAATACTTAACATTCTTGCTCTAGAAACAGAGTGGAGAAATCTTTCCTCGTGAACATATTTTAAATGTAAGTATAGCAAGCTCTTTTTTTAAATTTTATTTATTTTTTGATAGCAAGAGTGCTGAAAGGGCTAAAAGCAATAAGCCAAAGTGGGAAGGGTGTTGTGCTAATCTGAACTACTTCAGTTTATTTCAGTGGCATAATACATTTTTTTCATTTTACCTCATCACTTTATCTTTTTCCCATTTATGAAAAGCAAAAATCCCTGTTGGTAGTTTCTCATGTCATGAATAAATATTTTTATTGTTATTAGTTAACTATTAATGTACAAAGCACTCCAGATGATATGAAAGGAATAATCCTGCTTAAAAGTGCTTAAGGAATTATTTGTACATCTCGGGATTCAGCAGATGTGTAAATATGGGTTTTCCATCCTGGAAATATAGGTTATTTAAAATAGTTTAAAACACTAATGTTCTTCTGTTACTGGCATTTACTGCAAAGCTCATGTTAACCAGTAAACTGTTTAACCCCTTAGTCCATCCATTCATTAATAAATCACTTATTTCAGAGAGTTTTAGTGATCACTACTGAGATCACATAACGGAATATTTCACCAGCTGCTTTATAAAACAAAGCAAATCCCCTCAAAATAAAGAGGAAGCATTCAAGTTCAATCTAAGATATCTTAATGATAAAGATGAATGGTGAGGGACTGGAATTTTTTAGACTCAATTTATTCCCTAAACACATTAAAAAGGAAACAACAGCAACAAAAAAAAAACTGTGCTGCTTTTCCTTACCTTGTTTTCCTGATTGTTTTGCTTTGCGTTTCTTGTTTTTTGTTGTTTTTCCCCATTTTCATTTTCTTCATACACAACTATCCATCTTTATGTGTCTCAACCTCATTAAGCCTGAGGAAACTTGAGAAATATTGCAGCTCTGAATTAATGATGGCATGTTGTTTAACAAAGAAGCAGACATATTTTTAATGATGACATATAGCTGAAAATGTACAGCATTTCACAAGACACCTGAAAGTTTGAAATCATGGCAGAGCTTCAATGATTTGAAAGGACCCAGTTCAGTCCTGCAAAGGTCCACTTTAAAATGCTCTGTACAGCTTCTGTGCTACTATTATCATATCTGATACGCATCATTACTTTTCTGATGCTGCACTTCAGCATTTAATTGAGTGTTGCGTCAACCAGCAAGAAATACAGGGAATACATCTTCCTCCATTTCCTTCCAACTGATCCATTAGAACTTGAAGATTTGAAAACAAGGAGGAGGGACCTCCATTCAATAATTAAATATTTTTATACCACCCGTGATATCTTTAGGCTACTAAATATTTGGTTAATACTAATAATTTAAAAAAAGAGAACATTAATGCTATGTGAGGAGAAATAAAAACGAAAGCAAGATTTAATGCTACCATCTTTAGAGAGGATAGTTTTGCTGTTTAAAAAGAACAGGTAAAAGAGAAAAAAATATTTTTCAGCATTTACTCTCTCAGTGTAGGAATCTTGACACAGAGATCAGTCTTTTCAGTAAATACTGAGGGGAGGTAAGTGGTAGAGAGAATCCCATATGTCAAATAACCTCATAAAAAATAGCGTCAGAACTTCAAAATCCATTTTTAACAGCAATTCTTATAATATCTAATGTTTTTTTCCAAGGCAAATAAATGGCTTTATTTGCTGAGTGGCCATCAGACAATCTTCTAAGATTTTGCTTTTCTTTACAATGAAGAAAAATGAAGTTATGTCAGCTCATGACAGGAGATATCTTTCCATTAAGAATGGGAATAGACACTGAAATTTCTTAATGAGGATGGTCCTTAATGGTTGAGAAAGTGGTAACACTTCTATTTTCCCCTCAAATGACATCAGCAGGATATTATTATATTATATTATATTATATTATATTATATTATAT
>JAOWBP010051488.1:0-15466 GCA_028571105.1 Tragopan temminckii | reverse complement strand
GGAGGCGGCGCCGCCGTTCCCGCCCCGCGGCACGGCAGCCTCTGAAGAGGGCGATCCGCCCTCGGCTCCTCACTGCCCTGAGGGGCTGCGGGACGCCCCTCTCCTCACAGCCCGGCCCCTCTCCTCGCAGCTCGGCCCCTCCCGCAGCGCTAGGGGTGGTTATGGTACCGCAGCTACCCTGTATCCCAAGTCCTGATGTCCTTTATAACCCCGAACGTGCGCTTCCATCCCGTTTCCCCACATTTTCAGTGCAGTTTCAGTGGAACTTACTCACAAAAACACAACACAGGCTCCCTTCCCGTCACTGCCGCCGAGGGCTCCCTAACGCTGTTCGCAGTGGAAACAGGATGAGAGAAGGTCAGTGAAGCACATTTCCTTGCAAATATGATGCTCTCACGCTTGCGTCATCTCTCTGCTCCCCAGATGAGCAATAAACGAGCAGCACCTGAAACAATCAGGCGATGCTGAGCGTTATCAGCCCGTGATTGCTTCACGGCTTTTCTAATTTGTGTCTGCTTTTGTTCATTATGATTGTAATTAATGCTGCTTCTTAAATGCCAGCTAAAGAATCTTCAAACAACGCTTCGTTTATTATAAAAGTCACTCAGAAAGAAAGGAAACAAGCAGATAAAAAGGCGCTTTAACTTCTGGGGGTGTTCCCCATCCCCCCTCTCATTTATTACATGCAGTTCCTGTGCCACACATGGGCAGTCACTTTCCACTCCACACACGAACTGCACTGGAATCTCCCACTTTTTCTTCCCCCTTGGCTGGAATAACCTAGTTCTATAATACAGAGCTCTGAATAAAGCCTCTAAAGGATTTCTTTCTTGATAATTACCCCCATTGCTGACTTGTCCTTTGACTACAAAGGCTCACTGCTCCTCTTAGATTGTGCTACAGCAACACACTGCAGCATCTCAGGAACAGGGTATGCTATGAGAAAGTTGAGGGGGAACTTTAAAAAAAAATGTGTAGACTTATAGGTATGTATGTATTTCAAATAACAGAAAACAAATGCTATGTAGAAGAGCAAGAATAAAAATCACACCACAAAAGAGAGAAAAATCAAAAATACTTTTTTTTTTTCTTCTAGTGAAACTACAGGACCACACGGTTTAGATTTCTGTATAGTTACAGTATTGCAATACCTATGGTGTCCAAGTCCAATGAAAGCAACAAATACCCTTTGCTTCATTCTCTGATTCTTTCCAATGGCTTCAGAACCTTCTCTGAGCCAAGAAGATAACTTGTGTCATCAACTGCTTCACTGTGATTAAAGTGAGCAAATATGTAGCTAAGGACTTGGAGACAAGTGATAGAAGTGACAGTAAATACAAAACATCATCATTCTTACTGGGTTCTTCTGTGGGCTTGGAAGCCCGGGGAATAAGAAATGCAAACAATGAGAAACAGTAATCTGCTTATGGTCTCAGTGTAGAAATATGTTTTCTTTGTGTTTTTTCTCACTTTTCTTTGGTGCCCTGAAAATGGCTGAGAGAGAGAAGGACTTATGGCAAAGTGGAGTGAAGCAATTTAACAAGTTACAGAATATATTACAAGTCCTTATCACTTTACCAAATGCTGCCTTCAAAACTCACACTTCAAGCTGCTGACATTGAAATTAATCTCCACTGTTACAATCTTATCATAATTAAATTTCCCTTTTCTGTTAGCCTGAGTGTTCCAAACATAGCTTAATCCTCCCTGCATCCTCACGTTTCCTGTCCAAACTCCCTTTTTTACAGTTGTAACAATAAGAAAGATCAACATGATGGAATGGTGATACAGGAGGTGTAATGACAAAGGGACTAACACAATACAAAGGTGTTACAAAAGGAAAAGCTCTCACTCATCTCTGAAGATCCAGGCTCACAAGAGAAACTCCACGAGGGAGGGATTTCCAACCAGAAATCCTTCCCCAGCGGCAGTCAGCCCTTAAATGAGGTCTAAGAGAGCTGCAGCCAAGCTCTATGCCTTCCAGTCACACACACGAATTGCCTTCACCTGTGCTCCCAGGGCTGACCGGGTCCTTTCCCCAGGTGCTCAATCAGTGGTTCAGGCCGTGACTCAGCAGTTCCCATACAACGGCCGTGCAGAGCAACTTCATTATTGCTCTCCATTTTCTAGCATTTTCAAGACCATGCTGCCCAGGAACAGTCTTGGAGGATGATGATTATTTATCTATATAACAGAATTTCAACAAATTTACACTTTTCTCCTGTTATAGCAGCCACATTAAAACACACACACCAGATCTACAGAAAACCTCAACTGGTAATCTATGATTTAAGAAGTCCAATTTGCTTGACTTTTACTTCTTGTTTCTCCTACCACTGATAATCCTGTAGAGGAGCAAGAGCTTTTTACTATTATTTTGTCTATATAGAGGGTATGGACTTTCCACCAGTGAATTTTAATGTTAAATTTTAATGTTAAATGCTGTGTTCAGAGTTGTCGGTTTTTTTTTTGTTTGTTTGTTTTTGTTTTTTTTTTTAAGGAATTCATAGCCAGTGATTTCTAATTGAATGGTTTGCTGATAAACTCGTTGTTCAAATGCCTTTTTGATTCTTGTTCTAGCAAACTCCTAATCTGTGCACCAATTTTTTTGTCCATTTGTCCTAAGTTTTAAATTGTGCCCCATAACAAAGTAAAATGGCCTCCAAATGGGCACTGTAAGAAATCCTGGGCTCCGTCCTCATTGAATTGAAAGCAGAAAGGACAGCTGCCTCTGGAACAGCATGCACAGTGGGACCAGCTAAGATAGTCAGTCAGTCTGTTTGCCCTTTCCTCGCAGAAAAGCTTTTCTTAATTAAGAGTGAATATGTACCATGAACACTTTTTCAGTGTTAAGAGGAAGATTCAATAATTCACACAAATTCATATGGTCTATTTGAGTGACTTACAGTTTCAGTTATGCATTGTAACATTAAACAATATTGCTGAGACTCCATGTTCATAGCTAATTGCAACCAATTACAGAGGAGCTCAGAAAACCACAATTAAGTATCCTCAGAAGTCAATCAAAATAAAGATGAGTGCTTGGAAAAAAAATATGCAAGATTTTTCAGGGTCTGTTTTTATTATTATTTCAGTTATTCAGTTCGAGAAAACACCACCTAATGACAAATAATAGGCTCTTTTCTTGTTACTAGGATATTAGATTTCTGTAAGATCCCCTACAAGTTGAATTAACTAAATAACTATCTCATAAACAGGACAACAATAGAACTAAAACCCAAATGCAAGCCATAGGTTGTCAGTACCCCGCCTTCTTTCACTGTGGCCAGAAGTTGGAGGCCTCTACTCAAATGTTACTGTATAATTACATTTTGTCCTTTTTACCCAACTTGTGAGAGCTTCCACTACTAGCTTGAAAATAAACAATTAGGGTATCTAAAGCATTGGTTGCTCTGATACATGAAACAAAAAGGTTAATTACTGCCAATATATGAATATACTTATTAACAGCAGGTATAAATAGATAATAACCAGTTCTCAAGTGTTTATTGATAATGAAGAACATGTCCTCTGCATGTGATATTCACCCCAAAACATCTGATTGGCAATGCTTTCTGACTGGTCTTGTGCGTGTCTATAACTCAGTAGCATTATGGAATAAGAAACCTGTAACATGACAAGATTTTTCATCCTTATGAGCAGTAGCTTGGCAATGGAATTCTCCTTTATGTGCCACTTTTGAGAATTGTCAAAAAGATCTTACAGTTCAAGCAGGACAGTTTTGATCACCCTTTTAAAGTGGTTTAGAGAGTCCAATTTCTTTGTCAAGGTTCTCAGAGAAAGAAGGCAATTTCTCAAGGTGTGCAATATTAGTCCCCAGCCTATCAGTCACTGTTATGAGGCAAGCCTTGAGAGTCTGATGGCTGAGGTCTATTAACTGCTCACAAGATTGATAACAGGCTAAGTTGCAAAGGAAACGTTAGATTTCCAATCAGTTTGACAATCTCTTAAACTTCTAGCAATACTGCAGCAGAACAGATGCTGCCTGATGCACACAGATTTTTAGTCAGAAACTATTTTTCACTTGTAATTCCATAAACGAAGAGAAAGGTAACTGCATCTGCACAAGCCAGGAAGCTGAAGCCCTTCTCTTTCATTGCTTAGTCTCAGCTCAGAATGTTTGCTTTGGCTTAATTGGGAAATTACAGTGAGAAATAACAGACTGTGTAGTTATTTTAGTCTGCACAGTCATCGTGCATCCAGAATGCATTAATAAAAAAAAATTAATTAGGGTAAGCTGGAGCAATACCATCCAGTATTTTAATCTCCCAGTGGAAATTATTTGAAAATTTCTTTGTATTACAACATACAAGAAAACACAGGAAAAAATACCTGGGAGAATTTGGGCAATCTCATGCCAAACCCATTCTTTCAGCTTTAATGTCAGACTTCAGAAAGTGACAGTGTCTCAACACATTCAGATAAAAAGGTACATGGAGGTAGAGGTTTTCTGGAAAGCAGCCTTCTGCTCCCAAAATGGCTAGGAACAACAGAAAAAGGCAGATCTCTGCAAAGTAGTTCTTCTCCTACTTCAAGAGCAATAGGAATTCTGACGTACTTCAAGCCCAGTCAGTTCTGACTGTGCCCATCATCTCAGCTTTTTTCTGTTGCTAATACTCCATTCACACCACTATTGTGAGTCACAAGCACCTCACTCTTCACAGTGGTTTTCTGCAACTTTGCTTACATCTCTTCCCTAAGTAATTAATGTTGCAGTTCATCTAATAAGCCCCTCAAAATTAATGTCACTGTATGTTAATTCCCATACTGTAATTGCAAAGAGCATAGGTGTAGACAGAACTCTTCAACTGTACGATGCTGTACATGTAAAAAGGTGGTATTTCTCTTATAAAATGTAGTATCTCTCTTGAAATGTGTTATTAAGAAACAGACATGGAGAGCTTTCTTGACATCGATTAGTTATAAATGTCGTTAGCAAAACAAGAATCAAAGACTAGGGCATATGATGCCTGGCTCATTGAGATCAACTATAATTGCTTACCCTACAGTAGAGATTCTTTTGTTTTCATTACAATTCTGGAAGCATGAGACATGCAAACTGTAGTTACAAAAATTTCAGTATTTGGAAGTTCTTAGTAACCAATCAATATTGATAGCCCTTGAAAATTTCTCAAGTAGGGCTAAAAGGTTTCAGGTAAAAGGGGAAAAAAAGGCAACAGTGAGGTCTGAGTGCTGTAAGGACTATTGACATAATGGTCACACTGCTCTCCTCCTTTCCAATGACCAGGTTTCTCTACGGGTAAGAGAAACCACCACTTGTTTCTACTACACTTCAAAGCACACATTAACTTAAATCTGATATACTACTTCAAAAGATCTAAGGGCTCACTTCATATTGGAATAATTACGATTTTTTTTTTGTATTCAAAGTAGTCTTGGCTTGCCATTTAGATGATACAGAATAAAGTAATAAAACTTGTTTTACCGCAATCATGTGGGGCCCTGATTCCTAAACATCCAGACTGAGACAATGTACTCCTTCCTTGCATCAGTGGATGTACATTTTTTAAATACTATCCCCACCATCACTGTAGCCTCATAAATTATCTACTTCTACAAGGTTAGAGACATGAAGATAATGTAAACAAACAAAAAAGCCCCCAACCCCTCCCAACACCATATCTGGGTGAAGTCCTTCAAACCATGCAATGTGCTCTTCTTAATTTTCTTTGCCTATTCATAAGAGAATACACTAGACATTAACAGGTTTAAACAGACCAAAGAGGAAAAACAAGTAATTCACAGGAATGTTACTGTTTTATCGTAATATTAAAGTAGTAATTCTAAGCACAATTCAGATGTAGTATAAAAGGTTGTGGGTTTTTTTTTTTTTTACATCTTAGACACTGTATTTGCTATCCAGATGCCATGAATTAAAGTAACTACGAGCTCAGCCATAATTAGATTCAACAACATACAATGATTCTTTTGGAAAAGAACATATTCACCATGTCTGATGGATCTGTATCACTAAGACACCCTGCAATGATCCTTATGAACAAAAATTCCTTTATTTTTTTTACACTGTAAAAATATTTTCAGACACCTATGAACTGCATTTCTTAGCATACTGAAGTCTCTTGCTATGCAAGTCATCTCACACTGGAATCCATCCCTGCATTCTGTCTACTCTGACAACTGCCAGGGGTGCATGTAAAAAGTGTATACGTACAGCAAATTTGTCTATAAAAAGTTGAAAATATTCTTTCTTTAATAAATCATTGAGTTGAAATAATTACATTCATCCACCTTCTTCTATACAACAAGTTTGGCTATCTCTCTGTATTCTCTTTTCCAAAGAGTCTTCCTGAAATGAAATATTAAGAAGCTCTGAAGCAAAAACTTTTCTTCCCCTAAAACATCAGCAGATAAGTTTTAAATGGAAAGTAACTGCCAGAAAGTTTTGATCAAGGCAGTCTGCACCAAAGCAAAAAGCCACTGTAATGAATGCACAATTAACGAGAAAACTGTCGATTTTCTGATTTCTTGCTAATGTGTTTGAAGATTTTAGCTTTGTGGACACTCTTCGGTTTCTGGTAACCAAATCCTCCACCTCCACCTCTTTTCTGTAGTCTTCTGCCTTGGCTGCTGTTCACATCTGGAATTTTATGGGTTAAAGAGCATAACAAAAGCCTTAATTTAAGTGCTGCTTACTGGGTATCGCAAGCATTATTAAGAAGAGAAAAAAGTATTATACAAAACACACAAAATTGTGTTACAGGTGGACCTGTCATTCTACTGATTACTTTTATTCTTCCAGCTGTCCAACTAATTCAACTGAAGAAATGCTGCTTCAACTTCTCTCCCTCCACTGGCACCTTTGACAAGGGGGGCCCATGCCCCTCTATTTCAGTACAGGTCTCTAGAACATGTATGCAATATTCCAGTACCTGTGAGGCTGCAGGAATTGAAGTCCATACCTATATTAAAGCATATATTTGTAAGTGATTATTAAAACTGGAAAAATTGCCATTTAACATTTTCTTTGATAAACCATTATTTGGACATGATGCATGTATGTGATTATTAGCAATACTAAATAAAACCTGACAAAGGAAACAGAATTTGAAATAGCATACCTACTTCCATAAGTTACATTTAACATTTTTAAAGCAGGAATTCAGCTTTGAAACACAGCAGTAAAAGGATACTGAGGTCAACGTATGGAGGGACTTTAAAGCCAAATGAGAGGCTGACTTTGTTAAGATCCAAGTTACCCACGTTATAGATCTGCTTCAGAGAATGGGAGTCATAAGCTCTAATGTAAGCTTTGTACGCTTCCTGGGCTGACTTGTGAAGGAAGTAGTTCTTCTCAATCAGTTTCTCTAGCTGATGAGAAAGGAAAAAAAGACATTACATTATGGAATTATGGCTGTAACAATAAGTTACCTGCAAGCCAATTATTTACTGTGTGCACTGCAGTGACATTCATTACTCACTTTAATAAGACTGCACTGTGACAGCAGAGCACAGATATCTACAGTGCTTTTATGACCAGGCACTAAAGCCTGAAGCTGAATTGTAGTACACAGCTTTAGCAATGAGAAACTTTACAAAAACATTAAATTAGGTTGTCCTAAAGAAGCTTGTTGAGAGGAGAATTGTATGATTCTATGAGTAAATAACTACAGCCACAGATATGTGCACTGAGAATTAATGGACAATGACAATACACTTAAGTCAGACATCTAAACTGTAGCATTCCATATAATTTTGCTTATAACTCTATCTAAAATGCTGGAAATTCACTGTAAAATGTACAGTGTTATTTTTAAGACAAAAATGAAGATGCACTAGTGTAGACTGAAGTATTTTATTTGTTGAGGGCTAAGTTCCCAAAGCTTAGATCTGAGTGTCTCATTTGACTCCTAGCATATATTAGTTTGGCAAACTAATGTTAAGTTACACTAGGCATTAGTACTTCCCAACTATTCTTAACAACTAACAGAGATTCTGTAAGGACTGTCCTCACTGCTTCTGGTATTTACTATGTCAAATTTAAGTTATTACAAAAACTTCACACAGCTCTTAAGAGAACAATTCACAGAACTAAATAAAAATAAAAATTCACATCTACAGGACTATCTATGCTATTCTCTTCTACTTTGTCCTCCATTGTTATTTTTGTTGGATAGAAGCATGTGCCAAGTTTGGCTGACACCAGGCTTCATTAATACCAGCTTGATAAAAATATACCTGGAACTTATACTGGCATTTCTAGGTGTTGGTACTGGACTTCTTTCTGTATGCTGATTATCTTGTAAAAGATTAGATACTCAGAATTAATCTAAGCATGCATAACCATTCAATAAAACCTTCTGGAAACACTGTGTTTGTTATCTAGACAATATTCTATTCAAAAGCTGAAAGCATATTTATACCACTAAGATTTTGCAATGTACTGTGGAAAAAACAATGCAAATGCATATGGTGCAATACCAGCAATTCTTCATTTCATACCTGAGACTGGATATCTGAAATCTTTGACCAGGAAAACTCAAATTCACTTAGTGGTACCTTAAAAGAACAAATGAATAAATAAATAATCTAGATTATTTCTATTGTACAAACAGTAAGAAGTAAGACAAGTAAGAACAGACCTGACAGAAATAGAAGACTTTTTTTTTTTTAAGTAACACAGCTTTATTTGTCAATGAATCTAAAGTCCAAGGGCACACTTTAAATTAAAAGTATACCTTACATCTTTTTAGGTTTTTGATATCTTTTACTTAAAACAATGACGATATTAGTAAGCCTTATCAGAAATATATTCACTGAAATTGCCTCTGCATAAAGAGGCCAGCATTGTATTTCCTTTAAATTAGGGTAATAAAGATACTCTTTACGACCGTCTCACTGGTTTAATTATAAATGACAAAAATCTGGACTGTAAACAACCCCATAAGGAAAGCCCCTATGAATCTATGAGCAGCTCTCTCTTACTAAAATGGTTACATTTGAAAAAAGGCTAACCATCTTTGGGAATTGAAAAAAATGCAATTATTTTAATAGAAAAATAAGAACTGCACTGGCCAAGCTCCCAGTATCTTTTCACTAAGAGGTCATAGGAAAATTATATTTTAATAACGCATATTGCACAGGTGCAAAGCAACTGTTAATACACGCAGTCACCTTTGAGTCTAAGGGTCAGCAGAACAGAGCCAGATGTTCAATTACATATTTTCTAAGTAGCAGAATTATTTATGCTGCAAAATTAAAATGTTTTGTTAATCATTAAGGTTTTTGCCTTTAAAATCGTGACTGCACAGTAAAAACAAAAAACAAAGGAATTCCACATGTAAGTTTACCCTGGCTTGTTTCAGGTAACGAAGAAAGCCCAGTTCTTCTGGACGTAAAATGAGCAGAGCATGCCCTCTACCATTTATACCTCTGGCAGTTCTACCAACACGATGAATATACTCCTTTTGCAGAGAGAAAAAAAACAGTTAAGTCCAGGCAGTCCTTCATATAAGCAGTAATACAAACAGTTTAATGGAAAAAGCATTTAACATTAACATAGGGTCATGCATCGTCAGTTTTGTTTTAAGACTTTCTTAGCACTGTCATACAGATGAGGCAAACCAAGTGCTGATGAAGCAAAGCACGTAACTGTTGAGACAGAAGTCCCTGACTAGAAGCATTTTACCTTCTACTGAAGAAAAAAGAATCTTAGGCTAACGTCACTGAAAATTTAACTTTACTTGTTATGTTTGTCAAGTTATCTAAGTTTTTAAGTCTTTCTTGTTTGCATTGAACATTTTTTCAAATGAGAATTCTAATTTTCAAATAATCGAGCTTTTATTGGATAAGCTGTTATGAGACTCAAGCATGCATATATAAATTCATACTCTTAAGTAGTATTTTTTTGTTTAGCTGATTAGATTTTAAATTACTTTGGTACCATAAAGAGTTACGTTCTATATTTCTTCACTAGCTGCAGCACTTCCCAGAATCTGGTGGAGATCAAAATGATGAAATCAGCTGCTAGACGTGAACACAGCTGAATTCTGACCTCTGTTGAGCAGAAGATTCAGGTTCTCTCTGCAGCAACACTCACAGCTAGGATTTGAAGGTATTTTTGTTTCCATAACTTACTTTTGGATCATCTGGAGGGTCATACTGGACAATCCAGTCCACCTCAGGAATATCCAGTCCTCTGGCAGCTACATCAGTGCACAACAAGATTCCAGATTCTGCATTACAGAACTGGAAAAATGTCGTGGTACGTTTTGTTTGTTTCTGCTTGCCCTAAAACCAAAAAACAAATCAAACAACAAAATAACCCAAAGAACACATGCATTAAGGATGTCCACTAAAAAAAAAACCTTGTCAGTTTGTAAGCTTAAATGTAAATTCTCATTTCACAGAATATAATACTGCCAAAAAATATAAAATACTTCAGGGCATCTTTCTACCTTGTGGATTTGCACAGACCCAGCAGAACCATTTTAGTGAAAAAGCAATGCTATCACAGTAAACTGGCACCTCTCAGAGGTTACACTGCATATTCAAAGCATTAAAAACTCAAATTACGTGTTACTTTCAGAGGGACTGCATAAACGCCTGATGTTTAAAAACAGCCATTACCAGATTCATTAAAAATAAAACAACACATAAAAATACTTACGTGAATGGCCAAAACAGGCAAATCAATGTAGTTGAGTAATTCATAGTGGTACTTCACTGACATACATGAAGAAAAAAATACCATTAGTTTCTTCTTCCGGTTCTTCTTCAGGAATGTGAAGAGCAAAAGGAATCTTTTCTCAGATGGGCACACTACATAGCCCTGGAAATTATTTAAATATTGTTCAATTAAACAGCACAGAACACACCTTTTGCAGGGGACTATTGGCAAAAGTTAATTTTAAGCTATACAGAATGAAGCCATCTGATTTACTGCCTGTTCCTCATTTTGTTATATGAAACTCCTTAAATACTGATGACAGCAAAAACTTACACTACAAACTACAAAAGAATTCTGTTGAATTCTTGCTATTAATTTACTCTTTACAGATAATATCTACCTACTGGTATTTTAAAACAATTATCATTTTATCAACTGCACAAACCCAGAAACTAAGGTGCAACTCCATTTAGCCATCATCTTAAGCAGAAAAAACAAAATCTCAAGTGATCTCTAGTCAGTAACACAGTGCTTATGTACATAATATAGACAGGTATGTAATATAGACAGTAGTTAGAACGTGTAACTAACTATATTATTACTTCATGAATTTTTTATATAACTTTAGATAGAGTGAATAAAACCCTTTAGGCAACTGTTAACTTTTGCCCATTAGTATGTTAAACACTTCAGGGAATGGGCATTTATACAATCCATTTAAAAAGAACGTAGGGCCTGTTGGTTTTTCTCAGACCATACCCCTTTAAGTAACATCTATGTTTTACCTGTTCAAGACCATCTACCGTTGCTGTCTCCTTGTTATCATCAACTCCTACATACAGTGGTTCCTTCTTCAGAGAGATCTTGGCTAAGTCTTCCACCTTCCTGGTTTGCGTAGCAGAAAAAAGCATCGTCTGTCTGCGCTCTGAAAATGGTTTATAAGAACGCTTAATTTTTTAAATGAGAATTCAAATAGCAAATACTTAAAATCTTTAGTTGCGAACTCCCCTGGAACAATTCTTCACCTTTTTTCCATTAATTTAAAACATACTGCTACTGATAAACAAAGGCAGGTATAGTTATATTGTGTATTGCGTTGCACGATATTAGGCTGCCACCATCTCCGAAATCTTAATGCACTTCAGCTTTGCTAAACTTTTCTTAGACAATCCATAACATACACATTTTTGCATGCTGTTTGACACTGTGCATCTTCGACAGGTCTTCAAGTAGGTGTACTCAACCATCTGCCTATCATACCCCAGCACAAATATACATATATAGCCCGATACTGTAACATTTTCTTATTACAAGAGTGCAGCAAAAACACACTTAGCCTGTTCAATTTTACAGCTACAAGAACAGCACGAATTGGTCTCATGGAATAACTGGTGCCACCATTTTCAGAAAGATTTTTGTTATTTTGAGTGTTTTAAAATAAATTCCTTTTCAGGGAAGGAAAACGAACTAAAATCAACCAAGATAGAAATCTTCCACCTATCACTTCCCAAAGTCATTTTCCCCACTCTTCCTTCACTTAGTTTTAGTGCTGGTCATTTGTATTCTTCATAGGATGTTAGTTACAAGAAATAACTGAACAAAAACAAAGCAAAGAAATAGGGTATTCATTAATCTCTCCAGAACAATGCCTTAAAAAAATCCAACTGCACAGATAGATCTTTTTCTTATTACTTCCTTATTTCAGTCTAATTAGGAAATAATGAATAGCAGGAAATAAACGAGTAAAGAAAGATGAATGAGATACTGTACACATTAAGCTAAAATGTTTTTATACGAATAAAATTATATTCCTCAAGTGCGTAAGGACACAAAGCCATGTCCTTCAGATAAAAGATGCTAAATAATATATGTTAGCTACCAGAAGAAACAGACGGAGTTAAGACAGTCACTCCAAGGTGCACTTACAGAACTATAAAAATTAATGACTTCTCTTACAATAATTCAGTTATAAAAACGACATAATGTTAACCAAGTAATTTCCAGTAAAGACAGTTTTTTCCTCCTTACTTGGTAGAAGTTTTATGATCTGTTTCATTTCTTCCTCAAATCCAACCTCTAAGATTCGATCCGCCTCATCAATCACCAAACACTGCAAGTTCTTGTACATGAAACCTGGAGTGTTCTAGAAGAATAACAAATTGAGAGTCAGATGGGGACAAGGGTTTTATAATCTTCTATTAAAGTAAGACGTATCATTCCTCTTGTATACCTGCATATGATCCAAAAGTCTTCCTGGTGTTGCTACAATTATGTTGATTCCATTTCCAAGTTTCTGAGCTTCTGCTGATCTGTTACTGCCCCCCATGATCAGACCATAGGTGTGAACATGATGATTCATAAGTTCTTTAAGAACTCCATAGGTTTGCATGGCAAGCTCTCGAGTAGGTGAAAGAATAATAACACCTGTCCCTAAAACACACATCAATTGACCCAGGTTAAGTTACAGTTCCTCCAGCCCCTTTCACAGTCACATCCCTTAACATCTGGGTCACTACAAAATGAAGGAAATGCTTACCATTTCTAGGCATGAATTTTAACTTGTAGATGAGTTCTACTGCAGGAATGAGAAATGCAAGTGTTTTGCCACTACCTGTTTTGGCAGCTGCTAAAATATCCCTGCAAAAAGCAAAGTTAGAAAAAGAAGTGTTAAGGTCATCCTACAGAGAAAAAATAAATCCTATTCTGAATGACGTTGACTATGTGAAAATGTAACATGGTTTTAATCCAACTAAAATTAAGTGCCCCGTGACAGATACGGTTCACAGCTTGGTCTCTTATTTCTCCCGAATCTCTACAAGGCACACTGATACAAGAGACTAATGAAAAAAGACTCTGCTGCTTTCAAAACCAAATGCAAAGCAATTTCCATTAACTTAATGTAATAATTGGAAAGATCAACACAATGGAAAGGTGATACAAGAGGTGTAATGCCACAGGGACTAACGCAATACAAAGATGTTATAAGGGAAGAAAAAAGGACTGCTCAACCACCTCCAAAGACCTAGACTCACAGTGGAAAACTTCACCAAGGAGAGATCTCCAGAAGGAGATCCTTCCCCTGTGGCAGGCAGCCCTTAAATGAGGTATAAGAGAGGTGCAGCCAGGCTCCACCCCTTCCAGTCACACACACGAATTGCCTTCACCTGTGCTCCCAGGGCTGACCAGGTCCTTTCCCCAGGTGCTCAATCAGTGGTTCAGGCCGTGACTCAACAGTTCCCATACAACTTACCCTATGTATTTGTTCACGCATAACATACATACTTCATTAATTTGTATTTACAACTACAAATGAAACATTTAAAATACAAAATAATGTTTTGAAAGGAGCATAGCTCCAAGAAGTCACATTTCTTGTACCTGATTTGTTACCAACATTTACACAACATCTGAGGTCAGTATAGCAACTAAAAAGATATATTTCTTACCTGCCTTCCAGAAGAGGTTTAATACTTTTATGCTGAATTTCTGTCATGTGTGTAAAGCCCATATCACTGATGCCTTTCAATGTATTCTCACTTACAAGACCAGCAAGGGAAGTAAAAGAATTGTCTTCGAAAGCACCTGAAGGGAGAGAAGAAGAAAAACATTCACTTACTTCAACTCTGTCCATCCCAAGATTGCCCAGTAAGAAATTTACCTTACAAACAACTTCTTAAAATTCCTTCCTACAGTAAAATTTTAAGATGCTAAAAAAAATACTCTGTATTAATGTATTCCCAGGGATGCCACAGAGACCTGTTAAAAATGAACGAGTAGACTGCTTTTCATGCCAATTAGCAATATGACTCTATTTAACTGGCATTTTTTCCCCATATTTAAATGCGTGCAGGTACATTTCAAAACTGTTTTTCAAAAGTAATTTTAAGACCAAAAGTCACGTACATATAATGCAATTTCCAAGAACAGTAACTGAATTATAACACTGCAGCTGCCAATATCGCGTCACCTATGTTCAAACACCAGGTTTTTAACGCAAATTTGAGAACTTGCTCTGGAAGAAAACTTAAGAACTTGGATTTCTGTATACCCTTGAAAAAAGAGAACACAACATACCTGTTAGACCCAGAGGTAAACTGGGCACTTCATCCTCCTCTTCTGCTTCTTTCTCTCCAGAATCCTGCCCATCTTCACCTTCTGCCTCCACAGCTATGTCTTCTTCAGCTTTTGCTTTCTTAGTTTCTGTACCTAGGACAGATTTTACAGAAGACAAGCCATTCTCAGTGAGGGGTACGAGAAATACGTTTGTCATCCAAAGCTGTGCTGCAGACTGGCCTCCTTTACCCTGTAAATCATTCCTACAGGCATCGAGTGGTGGGAGGGGTCAGGAGAAGGGGAGACAAGGCTTCTGCAGAGCTTTCAGATGCAGACAGCACAAACGTTCGTTCCAAACGTACCTCCCTCGGGGTCAGCCGCAGCTTTCCTCTTCTTCTTCTTTCTCCTCTTCGCCCCAGCGGCCTCAGGGCCCGGCGCTGCCTGCTCACCCGCCTCTGTCTCTGCCTCCGCCTCGGGGGCCGCCGCCTCCTTCACCTCCTCGTCCTCCTCCGGGGGGCCCAGCGACGCCTGGCCTGGCCACGGAAAGATGAAGAAGAGCCGTCAGCCGCGGCGCTCAGAGGCTCCGGGACCGCCCGCCCGCCCCGGCCCCGCCATACCTTCCTGCTCGGCAGCCCGCAGCTGTTCTGGTGGGTGGAACTCGTCCCGCTGACGGCGGTGGCGATTATCGGAATCCTGTGGCACAGGCGCGTCGAGCGCGCCTTTGGCCACGCCACCGCGACCGAG
>JAOWBP010051487.1:0-15470 GCA_028571105.1 Tragopan temminckii | reverse complement strand
CAAGGCCAGGCTGGATGTGGCTCTGGGCAGCCTGGTCTGCTGGTTGGCGACCCTGCACACAGCAGGGGGTTGGAACCGGATGATCTTTAAGGTCCTTTTCAACCCAGGCCACCCTATGATTTGGTGATTTTGCCCTTGCTTTGCAGTAGGGCAGCCACCCCTTGTAGGAGGAGCGGTGACACTTTGATGTGTGGTTCAGTGGTTTTGAGTTTCTGTGTTATTTTTGCAGCTTCTTGTTGGCTCTGAAGATTTTGATATCCGAGTGTTTAAAGAAGATGTGATCGTGGCAGAAATGTCAGAAACAGAGGTAAATTACTTGTAGCTAATATTTATTGTAATTGCGGGTGGAACTGAAAACACTGTGTACTGTAAAGCTGCCCTGGTTATCTGGTTTAAATGCATTGTGTAGGTTAGTGGTTAACTACTTGGCACCATATCTATCCTTCCGGAGTTGCAGAAGTCAGAGTTTAATGACGCCTTTGATAACACTTGGATGAGGTTTCTGACATGTTTGTTTACAAACCTTTAACCAGGCCGAGGGAATAACTGACCTGCCTGGAAATCAGGGCCCTGGCCAAAGGGCTGTGTGTTCCTGGAAGGGCCCCGTGCCTGACACACTCTGCCTTCTGTGTTACAGAACGTCCTCTGCTGCAGTTCTCAAATTCATTGTCGCTGTGATGAAGTCACTTGTCCCATGTGTGTCCAGATGGGGAGTGGCAGAGTGGAAAGAATCTCTGTTGCACACGAGTTGTGTAAACAGGGCTGTGCCTTTGTAGCATCTGCATAAAGAGCTTTGTCCTTGAAAAACTGAGGTCTCCCTGCTGCCCAAGTTAGGACTAGAAGGCTTGGTTAGCTATTAAACTGCTTACAAAGAGCTCTTAAGGAGCAGTGCAGGCAGTGTTCCAGGAAAGGAAGCTGTTACTGCTGGTAGGATTGGAGCCAGGCATTGTAAATAGTACGTTCTGCTCTCTGATAACCAATCCAGGGTCGTGTTATGATTAAGGGAGGGGAGCAGTGTGTGGCTCTCGTGTGCTGTTTGTTTCCAGATCTATGGTCAAATTGCTTTAACTTCACACCTGCACAGCCTTAAGACCTACTGCAATCTTTCTGCTCTAGTTTGGCAGGATGCAGCTGCACCTAAACCTAAAGGCAGGGGACAATGGCTGTGTGCACTGTGCTCCTTTTAGAAGACTTGAGTAGTTTGCCTTCTCGGTGTTTAATTCTGATGGAACAGATCACAAAGGTGGTTGTGATTTGTGAACTGATAAATGGACGCTTTGGGTGGATAGGGAGTTTTGCTGTATGGGTGAGTTCTGCTCTGTCTGGGGTCTCTGTTCTCCCAGGGTGCTCAGGATTTGGAGGGTGGTGTTACATGGGAAAGGCTTTGGAGAAGAAGGGCAGAGGGTTTGGAAACAGTGTTCTATAGCAAGAAATGCAGCAGCGTGCTCAGCTGAGATTAATTTGGCTTACCTGTGTCTTTCGTGGCTGTCTGCAGATAACGTCCTGCAGGACTGAGTTACAGGCACCAGGACTCCAATGAAGGATGCTGTGCATGCCTTAAACCTGACCCCAGGGTGCTCATGTACATGGTGGTGATGAGCCGTTTCTTCCCAGTAGACTGGGGTGGATTCATTGGAAATCTTTACAGTGGGAAGGTCTGGGTTCTGTGTGAAAGATTGAATGAAGGACTGAGCTGCTT
This sequence comes from Tragopan temminckii, assembly GCA_028571105.1. NCBI lineage: Eukaryota > Metazoa > Chordata > Aves > Galliformes > Phasianidae > Tragopan > Tragopan temminckii. The sequence continues at coordinate 13,771 of JAOWBP010051487.1, read as the reverse complement.
TGTACAGGAGAGCAGGTGACTGCTTGTGTCTGTTCCTCCAGCACTGAGTTCTGCAGTGTTTGTGCATGGAGAAGGGCTGCATTCCAAGCACTGCGAGGCCTTGCTCAGTGAGGAGCTGTAGGTAATGGGTCTTAAAAGGAGTGAGAAACACTCTGGGCTGTGACTCTCAGGTCTTTCCCTGGAGCTGTTACTGAGGTAATACCTGGCCTGCTGTTCTGATTGTCTTCCAGAAGAAGCCCAACTGTGAGAGCTGTTAATTTTTATCGTTCTGATCTCAGGCAAAGCTTTTCTACCAATAATATCTCTAGGGTTTTCCCAGCCCGTGTAATGTTGAACTCCTTGGCATCCTCAGGTCCTGAAGCTCCAGGGAGCGCTGTGTGTGGGGAGCAGTTTTTGGGTGTCAGCACTGGAGACCACAGGAATCCTCTGAGCAGTTGTGCTGCTGTTTGTGGTAATAAATATTTGGTCAAAGAACACGGTTTGAGGGCAGTTCTGCAAGCTCTGTTGAATTGTGTGTTAACACAGACAGCACAGCTTGTGTGAGGAAACCCTGCAAGGCCTTTGGTGGGGTTAAACTGAGTTTTAAAAACAGTTCCTTTGGTGTTTTGTGCTCCACACAGTGGTCTTAATTACAGCTAAATTCCTATGGAGTTTCAAGTGGAGGAGACTGTGTGTAGTCTGCTCTTGGGGGTGCAGAAGTTGGTGTGTTCTAACTGCTGTGTTCTCTCTGTCCCTCCCCTTCCCTCTCCAAGACTGTGACTGCACTCAGCCCCATGTATGGCAGTCGCTTTGGCTATGCCCTTTCCAATGGCACGGTGGGAGTGTACGACAGGACGTCCCGCTACTGGAGGATTAAGGTCAGTCCTGCCTTGCAGCGTCAGCACTGAGAGCTTGAAGCCTCCAGGGGAGCTGGTAGCTAATCTCTGCTTGTTGATGGTACCCAAACTCCATAGATGGTTTGACATTTTCTACTGAGCATAGTTTGTATGTCATGTAATACGATAATTACATCATTACATAATTACAAAACAAACCCATTTTTATAGATCCAAGCAAAATCAACAGTATGTCAGTTCCTTCAGTACTTTTGGGATTGTTGGTGATGACTTAACACTGCTAAAACTGTACGTTTAGGGATGCTCCAGCTTTGTGGGGTCATTGAGCAACCAGAGATGCAGCAGAAAAATGTGAGTTTGTTGCTGGAAAATGCGTCTGGCTGTGTTGTTAAACCAACAGATTGTTTTCCAGGCACTGAGTGTGTCTTACGTTGTATGTGTTCAAAGCTAATTCTTCCTTTCTGTAGACTCATTTTCCAGGGTCTTGCATGTGTCAGGTTAGAAGGTGCACCCAAGCATAGTTTGTGCTGTTTTCTGTCCTCAGTCTAAGAACCATGCGATGAGCATCCATGCATTTGACCTGAACTCTGATGGTGTGTGTGAGCTGATCACCGGCTGGTCCAACGGGAAGGTGAGTGTGTGCTGGAGGGAGCAAGGAGCTGTGGGTCTGCAAGCTGTGTTTGAACCAGGCTGCTAAATGGTCGTAAGTAGAGCAGACAAAATATTAAAAAGACTGCTGAGGAGCTGTCATAGTAAATCTAGTTTGTCTGGGGAGTCCTTGCCAGACGCAAGATCAGCCAGAGAAAACCTTTCTCTGCTTACTTCAGAGTGAATTGCTAAGGTGTGGTAAGTTGTTTCTATGGTAGCAAAGATCATGTGCAACATCCTAGAGCTCTCCCATGTCTCTTTTCAGCTTTGTCTTGAGTGCATGCTAATCATCTTCTGCTGTATTTCCTGAATGTTCTCCAGCTACAGGGGACGAGTGGTTATGGGAGAGGGGAGCGGCGTCGCTCCTGGCTGTGGCAGGATTAGTGTAAATCCATCAGAGTGTCATTTAATCTGATGTCGAGGCATTTCATGCAGCTCAGTCTAGGCTCTTAAGCCTGCTGCTTGGTGTTCCCCTTTGCCAAAAATGGCTGTTCTGGTTGCCAATTCTCTCTTGGACGCAGCTTGCCAATTTTTTTTTTTTTTTTTTGGTAAATCTCCTTTCATAGCACCTCTCATTACTCTCATTAGCCTAGGGGAATTTAATTAACTTCGTATCAAGCTGGCAGCCTAGAGCCAAGGTATGTTGTAACTTCTGTTGGATTAGGTGTATAACATTGTTAAAGTGAGCACCCCTCCTCCCTGCACGCCTTTTGCTCTTTCAGCTGCAGGCCCTACCCCATCTGCTGGCATGAAGCAGCCCCCAGCTCTTGGAAACAGCACTGCTGGGTGCTGTGCTTTGGCACAGATGTGCTGCACAGAGCTGAGCCCCCTGCTCCATCCTCTTCCCTTCAAAGATAATTAAAAGTTGTTCATCAGTCCAGGACAAGCGCTTAGCCAAAAAGCTGTACATACTGCATGAAGGCTATGTCCGGTCTGCGTCCATCGTCACTGCATCCACATGTGCACAACCTTCCCTGTATAAGCTTGTGATCCCCTTTTCTTCCTTCCTGCTGTTTGTAACTGCATTTCTGAAGAGCAGTTCCTTTCGGCTGAGCCTGTCGAGAGGTCGCTTCCTGATGATGTATCTTCTATCTGTGGCCCTGTGCTCAGCAGGACTGCAGCTGCACGAGTGGTGAACACCACCACGGTGTGTTTTGGAGCTGGCTGTTCTCTTCATGCCATGTCTCTTATCTCTGTGCTGTTCCAGGTTGATGCACGCAGTGACCGAACCGGGGAGGTCATCTTTAAGGACAACTTTGCTTCCTCGATTGCAGGAGTGGTGGAGGGGGATTACAGGATGGACGGGAGCACACAGTTAATCTGCTGTTCAGTTGATGGTGAAGGTAGGAGGGCTGTTTGAGACACCAGTTCTACACACAGCAGCGTCAGGCGTATCACGTCATCTCTGATGAGCTAACCACTGATTCTGTTCTGTAGGCGTTTTTGTGTGCCAGATTCCCTTGGCTTTATGAGAAATGAAGGGAACTTTTCGTTAGGCTATCTGCAAACAGGATGTCAAATATTGCCTTCTCTGTGGTAATCTGTGTATGTCATTACGATCCAAGATGCCATCAAAATCCATTTGCCTAAATGACAAAGTCCCATCCTAAGAATGCAAAGAGAAATATACTCAGTAAAGACTGTGGTTCCTCAGGCAACAGCATGAGGGATGAATATATGGGAGGTCTTTTTTCCTGTGTGATTCTTTGGCCGCTTAACAGTGGCTAAAGGGAGGCAGAGAAGGAAGGATATATGTATTTTGGTTTTGTGAATAGTTATTGTATTAGAAACGTTGGGTGTTAACAGCCCTTTGTTTCCTGGAAAATGCTCTTCTGAGACTGCAGAGCTGCTGGTTTTATCCCACCAGCCTTTCAAGAAGTGACACCTGGTTGCTGTGAATGGAAACAGATACGACCATAGGTATTTAAATTAGCTCAGTGTGAGTTTATGGGGCTATGCGATGGCTCCAGGAGAGACGCTGGTGTGATTATCCAACTGCTTGGCTGCAGTGGCCTGAGACAAACAGATCTAGCACAGCCTGTTTGGAACAAAAGCCTGTCCTGTGAAATAGCACAGTGTTTGCTGTCTGTCTTAATCTCAGGCTGCTGGGAAGTGCTTCTCTTGGGATTCAGCACATAAGCCCCATCCCAAGCCTGCCCCAGGGGCTGCACGCACTTGTGAAGGTCTCTTGTCCTTGTTGGGCAGCCTGTTCTGTGTGTAAGTGTCAGATGTGTGTGTGTTTGTTTCTGTGCAGTGCGGGGCTACCTGCCGGGAGGTGAAGAGATGAAGGGAAACCTGATGGATACGTGTGCTGAGCAGGACATGATCCGAGAACTTAGTCAAAAGAAACAAAACCTGCTGCTGGAATTAAGAAATTATGAGGAAAACGCAAAGGTACCACTTACGCAGTGTGTGGGGCCAAGCCCTGGCTTCTCATTGCTATAAAGGTGGGCGGAGGTCGTGGGGCAGTCTGGACAAGTCAGAGCTGTAACCTGTAATCAGCAGTGAGATTGTCTGCTTGGGATTCCTGCTTGTGCCTTGTGTGAGTGCAGAGTGTGCTTTTCTTACTTTAATACGTCACATTCTCCTCGCCTTGTCTGCCTGCTGGAGCAACCATACAGAATGGGCTTTGGTTCAACTCTGTGCATCGAATTGTGCCTGAAAATTGTAATTTTCAAAGCCTGAGCCAAGTTGGGAGTCGGAGGGGCTGTGTAAGAGCACTGCCAGGGTGTAGGTGTGCTGGTGGCTCCACGGGGAAGGTGCAGAATTAGAGGGCTTTGCAAAGCAGTCTGAGGAACAAGCAGGCTCACGTTGAAAGGGTAAAAGAGCACAGTAGCAAAAACACAGAGTTGTGCTTACAATTGAAAATGTACATCTTTTAGCTCGCTAGAATAAAAATGGTGAAAATGGAGATTGTGATACTGAAGGGTTTTGTGCTTTGGAACAGGCTGAGCTGAGCCCGCAGCTGAAGGAAGCTGATGGGCAGAGAGGCGTGATTCCAGCCAACACCCAGCTGCAGACCTCCCTGTCGGTTAACCTGGGCTCTGACAGCCAGTCTGCTCACGTGGAGCTGTGCATCTCCACCACCAATGGTGAGCCGCAGTCTGCAACCACCACCACCACTTATCTCCATGTAAATTCATGCAAACGTCTAGTTATATTTAGCTGATGATTTGCCTGTCTCTCCTTCACTGTCTGTAATTTCCCCTTTGTGGCTGCTTTCCTTCCACGGTTTTGAGTCAAGCTGTGCTCCTTTGATGGGTTTCGGGAGAGAGGAGTTGGGTGGGATTTGTTTCTCGTTGTGTTTTGTTTTCCAAGGCAGTTAACACTTATGTTGGATGAAATGAGTGTTGGGGATCCCTGCAGCACTCTTTGTGTTGACTGTAAACGTTAATGAAGAGCGCTGTAATGAAGAGTGCTGTCGTTCCCCAGTGAAAGCAAAGTGCCACCTCTAAGTGCAGCGGTCTGTAGAGAGGGATAAACATCCATAACAGCATTTTTGTTATGAAAAGCAACCAACCAATTAAACCCAGCCCACTAAGGCAACAGCGGAACACCTGTCCCAGAAATTCATGGCCAGTCTTGCTTGCCCGTGGGTGGGTTATGCAGTATGCAGGTAAACGGGATATGGGATGTGGGGACTGCTGCAGCCTGGAGCTCCAGCTGTGTTCAGTGTCTGCAAGCCGTGTTGGTGCAGGCATTGTGTGAATGCAGCTGGGCCTCAGCTTGGGGCAGGAACCAAGCCGAGTCAGCAAGGTCACCCAGCACCAGGCAGGCTGAGGGTGCAGGCAGTTCCAGGTGTAGTGCTGCTCATCTGGAGCACGTTAACAGTTCAGGAGAGCTGCTTGTTCTTAACTCTGAAGAACATGGTGGCTTGTTGCAGGAAGACAGCTGTTAATTGAGAAAGTGTTTTTTCTCCTTGTTGCTAAGACACAATCATCCGTGCTGTGCTGATCTTTGCTGAGGGCATATTTGAAGGAGAGAGCCACGTGGTGCACCCTGGCCTCCAGAACCTCTCGGGTTGCGTTCGGGTTCCCCTCGCTCCGCCCAAAGATGTCCCTGTGGATTTGCACATCAAAGCCTTTGTGGGTGACAGGAACAGGTGAGGTTTGTGCTGTGAACTCTCTTGGTCTCCACAGCTAACAGTGCATGACAGCAGACACTGGAGATGTGGCTCCATACTTGTCCCACCGGAACGGTACCGTTAATTCCCCGATGCCTCAATTCTCTCATTGCTGGAATATTCTCTTGTACATACTGTTATCCTGTGCTGCTGGGCTCTTCTTCAGGCACTCATAGGGTCCTGCTGTGCTCCAGCTCTGCCTTTAAGGGAGCAGTGAGTGGTTCTTGTCCAGGGCATGCCTTGCTGTGGCTCTGCCTCTTAGGGGCCTGGATAGTGGCAGCTCTGGCCATAGTACATGAGCAAACCTGGAGGCACTGTGCCATCTTTCAGACCACAGAGCGACTCTGAGCCTGTGTCTGACTTTGGGGCTAGTAGGATATGCCTGTTTTCAAGACAACATTTTTCCAGTTTCCTCTTCATATACATCTGTCTTTCTCCCTGCTCACATCTACCGCATCTGGCAGTGTCCCATGAAGCAGCACCTGAACAGGGAGCTGTGTTTTGAGTGTGAGCCAACCACTGCAGAAAGAATGTATGGAACTGAATTCCCTTTTTGCTTCCTCTGTTCTTTGTTGCTGTTTTTAGCAGGACTTTGCCAAAACTGTTAATAAATGATCCAGTTATGTAGTAGAATCTTAAGTGTAAGCGTATATTTTGTTGGAAGGATTATGGAAAATGGGCAATGGGGAGGAATCATTCAGCCTCATACAGAGATGTGTTAAGCCTGGAATTTCCAATTCCCACAGCTTCCAGCTGTTTACCAGTGTTAAGCAGTTGATTCTATCACTGGGAGCTGCTGATGTTAAGACTCAACTACAGATCCAGCAGCCCTTGTAGGAGGTGAGTCACTGTGATGTTAGTAACCATCCTTCTTCCTTTTGGATTCTTCCAGCACACAGTTCTATGTATTTGAGCTGACCAGACAGCTCCCTCGCTTTTCAATGTATGCCCTGAGCAGCCCGGATTCAGCCACGGAGCCGCTGAGCTTTGTGAGCTGTGCAACGAATGAGAGGCCGCAAAGGGTGAGTGTTTGCTGTGCTGCCTGCTTCCTGGTCCTGCTGATAACGCTCTTCATAGCACACGGAGGGATTGCAGTTAGCTTGAGATTTCCAAGAGGAAATATTATTATGTGCTTCTGGCCTTTGGAGTTCTGCAGAGAACAGGATAGACGCAATGCAGTGCCCAGAGGATGGCTCGGGTACCTGGCAGGTGAGCAGTGGAGCTGCAGTGTCGGTTCTGGAAGATCTGAATTGTGAGATAGCAGTGATGAGAGCCTATCTGTTCCCACATAACTGTGGGGCTCTGTCTTGCATGACTTTTCCCATATTAAGTGATCGAGACAAAAAAAAAAAAAAGCAAGATTGAGGAAAACTTTCCTTTAAATTCTTATAGTGGAATGCAGCTTTGCTTCCTAGCTTTCTCCTGTCTCTGGGCCTATTCTTACTTTTTGACCTTTGGCTGTAGTCTTCTATTGTCAGATTTGATTTTCTTGCAAATATTCTACTTTGGAACAGGGGGGTCGACTGCTCCCATCTCAGCAAGTTCCTGGCATTAATATAAGAGATGAATTGGAGTGAGTGGAGCTTCCAAGATAACCTGAATGGAGCCCTGGTGTCATGTGCACACGTAGGGCCATTGCATGGCTCTCCAGACTTCACACACAGCTGACTGCTGATGCTCTTTGTTTTATTTTTTGCAAGATTATTATGTGGCTGAATCAGAGCTTCTTGCTACCAGAGGATGCGGAGTTTCAGAGTGCTCCCTTTCAGGTTTGCTTCACTTCCCTTCGTAATGCGGGCCAGCTCCTCATCAAAATCAAACCTGGTGGAGAGGTGAGTAACTTCAGAGGCAAGAAGAGTGCCCATGTAGTTATACACCACCGAATCTTAAGGGTGGTTCCACTGTGGGGCTGTGAAAATGAAGGACTGAACAGGCAGAGGAAGTACTCGAGTTATGGGGGTGTCTTTTGGCAGTTGGAGTCTGTGTTGCTGCTAGTGGGTGAAATTCCAGTGCCAGTCAACAAAGTGAACTGTTCATCCTACGAATGAGTAGGGAGGCATTTGTTCCACATGGAGTGGTTTCACAGGGCTACAGTTTGAGACAGAGGCTGCCCATAACTTCTGTGCTGTCCTTGTATGCACAAATTCCCCTTTACCCCACACCTGACTAAAAGCCCCTTTGAAATCAGTGTCTCCTTATCTCCAGTAAGCCTTGGGGCTTGTCCTTGCAGCAGTCTTGTCTCTTAGAATGAACTGCTTTGAGCCTAAGCAGCTGTTCTCCAGGCAGCCTTGCTGAGTTGTTTTGGGAGATATTTTGGCATGGAAGAGCATGTAAGTGCTTCCTTGTCCTTTCTGACAGATCTCTATCAGCACGGATGATATTGATTTAGCTGGTGACATCATCCAGTCCATGGCCTCCTTTCTGGCAATTGAAGATCTGCAGGTGGAAGCAGATTTCCCTGCGTACTTTGAGGAGCTGCGGAAAGTGCTGGTAAAGGTGAGGAGGAATTGGGGGCATCAGTATGAGAGGAAAAAACTAAGGATCTCCAAACTGCTTTTTCTTCATGGAAATCAGCCGGCAGTGACTTGCTCAGCATCCTGTGCAAAGCATGAGGGGTACCCTCAACATTCTGTGTGTTAAATGGAACAGGGTCTTGGTCCCCAGCAGCTGATTGTTTAGAATAATGTGAATATGTTGTGCGGGAGACTGAGCTGTGGATTTGGGCCAGGGTGTAAGGTGTGCATCTCATCCTGAGCATCGTTTTGTAGGGTAAAAGTGCTGCTCCAGCAGCTGGGGGCTGAGGGAAAGGAGGATGGTCCTGGGTTGGTTAAGCTGGAATGTTATTTCCTATTACAGTGGGATGGGGTGTAGCTTATACAATTCCCTTTGTGCCCAGAGTGCCTGAAGGCCTTTTCTCATGGGTGTTTGCCTTGGCCAGGTGGATGAGCACCACTCGGTGAATCAGCGGCTCACTGCTGACATGGCCGACCACTCCAACCTCATCCGTGTCATGCTGGTTCAGGCAGAAGATGCACGGCTCCTGGGAGACATGTGAGCAGTTGCCACGTTGTGTGTTTTGGGTGTAGAACAGCCAGTCTCTGCTTCTCAGGCAGGAAAAAAAGCATTACAATTCTTTGAGCAGAATGGTACCTTGGCTGGTTCCACCATGAGCTGTCATTGAGCCTTGCCCTGATTTTTAGGGGGAAGCCGGCCTGGGGGAGGCAAGAGTGCAGGTTTTGGCCTTGCACCGGCCTTGGGAAGGACCAAGACCTTAGAAAGGATGCAGTAAAGGGAGAAGGAACCAAAAGCTGTCTCTGGTGTGTGTACTTTTGAGAATGCCGAGACTGAAATGTTCAGTTCCAGGCCTTCACTGTGCCATCCTGTGCTCTGCTCATTTCCTGCCCTGGCTGCCAAGGGCAGCAGTAGAGAGGTCTGAATCCTGCTGGGCGGTTTTACTTTCACTGGGAAATGCAGCATCTGCATTAAGAGTCTACCAAAATAGACCTCTTTTTCTTTTTTCCTGTTCAATAATGAGGTTAACCAACATGTCTAGACAGGTCTGTGGTGCTGTAGCTACAGACACGCAGGTAACCGTGGCAGCCGTCACAACTGCGCATTGCTGCACCTTCCTCTGGACAGGCCAGGAGTCACTGTCATGTCCCCAGAGATTCAGCTCACTGTGCTGATTGTCCCCCCAGGAAAAACATGAAGACACGGTACGTCGAGCTGTATGATCTGAACAGGGATTTAATAAATCAGTACAAAATTCGTTGCAACAATCACACGGAGCTGTTGAGCAATCTGAAAGCAGTGAATCAAGCAATCCAGAGGGCCGGGCGGTTACGTGGTGAGTGTGTGTGTGTGTGTGTGTGTGTGTGGGGATGAGAGTCTTGGGTCCCACTGAGGCTGATATCTCAGACACCACCTGGGTTGCTTAAGTGGTAGAAGCGGCCTTTGATTGCCCAGACACAGCCAGTTGCTTATGGTGGGGGACGCAGTCGGCATTTTGGGAAGAAAGTTCAAAGCAGTTTTCAGTTTTCTGGGTGGTATAGAACTCAATGGCTTTGTTTCAGTTCTTCATTTATAGGTAGCTCAGTTAAAAAAAATAATAAAAAAAAGAGCAAAGCCGTCTGTCTTTATTATTACTGGTTCTGTCGTCCTTTGGTGAAGGATGCATTTTGTTGTATATTCATAGCTTTCCCCTTTCAACAAGTCCTTCAAGCTGCCTTGTAATAGAGCTATGGAAAATGCTTTCAAGAAAGGCTTTACTTTAAGAAAAAGGCAAGCTGGCACTTCACTGTTTGCTTAAAAATGTTCTGAGAGACCCCTGCGTTTTGAGCCTCACACCTATTTTCAGCATTTTTTTCTCCTTCTAACTGATTTTTTTCTATTTTTTTTCACTTCACAGTTGGCAAACCTAAGGCACAGGTGATCGCTGCTTGCCGGGATGCAATTAGAAGCAACAACTTCAACACGCTGTTCAGGATAATGCGTTCGGGGGTTGCATCTTCTTAAAACAACCAGAGAGGGGAACAGCAGTTGCGTAGTGGTGGTGTTTCCAGGCTGCAGGACCAAAGCCAACAAGCATCTTATTCATTCCCTGCTCTGCTGTAGAGTGAGGTAATAGCAAAGATTGGATGTTAGTTAAGGCGTCAGTCCAGAAATGTTATTTCTGCAGGCCAGAGGACAGGAGGCTTCTTGAAAGGTGCATCAGATATAAGTGCAAGTGAGGTATTTATGTAAGGCAGAGGTGTATCTGCGAAGCATTTATTTTTCATACAGTAACTTATTTGTGTATTTTAATATATTTTGTAGTTGGGCATCAGTTTTCCCATTAAAACATAGACTGTTTTGGCTGCTTTTGTTCTGATTTAGTTGGGGTGATGCGTACGGTTATTTGCTGAAAGATGAAACACTTCATTAGCTTTGCCTCATAATCTGTGAACATGCCGTGTCAAGGGTGTCTGTCACAGGGTTTGTGTTGGAGCTAAGGAACCTGGAGCTGACTGAAATCTCAAACACAGGACCACGAACCTGCTAACTTCAGAATCAAGTTTTTGGAACTTGCCTCCAACTTCTGCAGTCAGCTTGTGCTCCCCAGTTGAGTTATTCTGCATCAGAGAACCCCTGGTTTCATTGCAGGGATGTGCTGCTGCTTTGGTAAATTGCAGTTCACTGCACCAGAAGCACCAAAGGGATAACTTCTGGCTTTGCAGCCAGTTGGTTGAAAGCTGCTGGGTTCCAGCATAGGAAGGTAGGAAGCAGTTGGTTTCATACCTGATGCTCCCCACACCCACACTGCAGGGAGCTTTGCTTTCAGCTGCTTGTCCATAGTACTGCTGGATAAAGCTGCAGATGCTGGGTGGGCAAGGGTGTATTTCAGGAATGAGGAAAACAAAGTACACGGCCAGGCTTGGTGCGTAATAAAGAGCTAGCAGTAATTATTGGGATCAGGAGAAGGTCTTGATAAATTTCTTGTCCCCTGGCTCAAAACTGTTTATTAGTTGTGGGATCTTTTAAATTGGATTTATATATTACAGTAAATCTGTAGGTTAGATGCGAAGATAGTGCAGAACCTTTGCCAAAACAAACTTCTCCTAGAAGCTAAAAATACCCTGAACGGGACGAGGCTGCGTGCCAGAGCTCCCAGCTCCTGCCCCTTCGTCCTGCCTGTGCTGTGGTGTGGGGAGGAGGCAGCCCATCACTCATCACCTCTGTCAGAGGGGTTCTTGGGCAGCTTCTCAGCGCTGTCAGCAGCACTCACTTCGTGGAAGTGCTCTGTCTCTTACGTGCTAACTCTGAATTAAAACCAGCAGCCTGCTGGTTGCCACGGAGCAGCCACTGGCTACAAGTTGAATGGGAAAATTAATTCTTGCACTGTGTTCTAATCTCCAAAGCAGTCCCTTGCCAGGGCTTCAGCCTTTCAAGATGAAGAATTGAGCTGCCAAATACAGGATCTCTGCTGCTTCAAATCAGCAGCAGGAGCTCATTTGAATCCTTTAGGAACCCGGTTGTTAGTCAAATCCAGCTTCTTGGTGAGAAGGGTGGTGAGCCACCCATGCTGTTCTAAGTGAGCAAACTGTAAGACTTGATTATGGAACAGTCTCCTGGCACAAGTCTCAGGCTTTCTGCCACCTGCTGTACTTGTTCCCACTGTTTCCAGCTCTTCTTTTGCTCTTTATGTTCAAAACCCTAATGCTTGCTTAGTAACATTTCTGTAGTCCATTCAGTGATCAGAATGCCTGTGATCAGAAAGCAGCTTTCCCATCAGCCTGATTTCCAGGGCTGCTCACCAGGCACTTCCAGTCCCAGCTCTGTTTTGCTCTTGGCAGTCTGTCTGCAGCGCTTGTCAGTCTCTGGGTCACAGTCCAGGCCTCCGCTGCGGCTGATTTCCTCCAACAACAAGTTTGTCATTTATTTTCCGGTAAAAACAGCTCTTATCTTTGCCAAATGTGAAATCTGCATCCAGAAAGCTGAAGCGATGCACCAAGGCTTGCAGTTGCATGTTGACATAGAGCAGCCCTCAGCTGGCACGCAGCAGCAAGTTGACATAAGCACAGTGCCCGGCTGAACCTGCACCAAGAAATCCTCGGCCAACAGTCTGTGCTGGGAAGGGTCAGTCCTCCAGGGCCGTTGCATAGTATCCAGCTGTCAGGGAGGGGAGTTGTTGACCAGTGGTTTAAGGGCTGTAAACAACAGAATAACCTCTAAAGTCACATGGGTAGAACTGTATGTTTGTTGCTGGAGGTTCATGGGAAAGGCTGCTTGCAGGGCGCCGTGCCTCAGGAGTCAGGTTTACTCCATGGTGCTCTGTGGCATTCAGCGCCTGTCTGGAATTCTGCCCTGCACTGAAGCTGCTTAAAGGCGTCTGCCTTCCCCGCAGGTCCCTTTGCTGCCCGAGCAGCATGCTGCAGCAGTGCCACGCTGGATCCGTGCCCTCAGCGGGGAGCTGCGTACCAGGGATTTTCCATGACCTAATTCAGGTTCCGGTTTGGAGCTGAAGAACAAACAAAGCAATGAGAACTGACAGCTGGCAACAGGTTACCTCACGTTAGCCACACTTTCTCCAAGTCCTGGGGTTTGCTGTTCACCTTGGCTAATCCTGATGCACGGCATACCTGGTGTCAGCACTTATTTCCGTGTTTATGACTGCAGAAATCATTCCCTCAGCCTGGTCTCCAGTTAAGTTACATTGAATTGCTTCTGTTTCCAGTCCTGTTAACAACCAGATCCTGAGAAATGTGTTGTGAAGCACTGGATTAACTCAGCACTTGGTAACAGAAGCTGCTGTACCCTACATAGAACAGCAGGCTTCCTGCTGCAGCAATCTGCTGGAGCTACGCATGCATCCTCGCAGGGCTGAGCTGGTAACTGGTGCAGGAGGCTGTCTTGTACAGAGCTGCTCTCAGCTGCTCACGCTGTGCCATGTTAATCACTTACCTGCTCCATTTTTTTTTTTTTTAATGCTAACTGCAAATTTAGCTTTGTAAGCCGCTTCATCTCAGTCTCCTGTGGCAGAAGGGTGTTTCCCTGCGTGATGGGCTCGTTAACCGCCTTGCTCAAGTAGGGGCTGGTGTGCCCTCTAGTGTATTATTTATTACTAAAAAGCAGAAAGCTTCAAAAGGCACAATCTTATGGTAGGCTGTTCCGAGCCTCATCACTCTTAGGCTGATGATGCAGAAGAATATGCTGTTTCTTTTCATTAGTTAACTTACTCCCAGCTTTGCCTAGGTGACTGTACTGTGAGTGGCTGTGCTATCTGTAACCTTTGTTTTAAACTACCCAAACATTTTGAGAGCTCCCATGACTTGCTTTTTTCTGCTGTAGCAGCTCAGAGTAAGGGCTTTTGTCCCCATAAAAGCTATTGCTCACAATGGTAGCAGAGCGCTTCAGAAATTAACCTAAATTAGTAATTCACAAAGAGTTCTACGCTCTTCGCAGCATGTTTCTAGGTTCATCCCCTTGTCTTTGTAAGCAGCTTAGAACAGCAAAGGTTAAAAAGAGTTAAAAAGAGTGCAGGAAACCAGCTTAGGGAAACAAGGCAGAGAATGAACAAGATCATGTAGATCTCCCAAGCCTACGTGCTTCCTGATCCGTTTCAGAAGGCAGTCATGAAGTCGTGCCCCAACTACTTGCTGCCTGTGCCAACACAACTTGCTTTACT
>JAOWBP010051486.1:0-15473 GCA_028571105.1 Tragopan temminckii | reverse complement strand
CTGTTCCAGCACCTCAGTACCTCATTTCTCTCCATCCTGGCCTTACTGGAGTGCCACGCTCACTATCTGGCAGTGGGCTCATGTGGGCAGTGCTCTGCTTTGTTCCTCCATTGGAAGGAGGTTTCTCTCCCTGCAGAGCTGCAGTGTGACTTTGTTCATCCTGCAGCCCCTGAGCTCCTGTCACAGCAGTGCTGGAATGCTGCCGGCTCCTGCTGGGGGACTGCAGATGTGTCCAACCAAGTTACATCTTCTGCCCAATTATAATCGATCTGGTCCTCCTCCAGGTACACCCAGAGCAGCATCCTTCTAATGTCTAAAAGTGTCAGGCCACTCGATTACTGCAGGCTGCTGAAAACTTATTTCTGTCAACAGTAATTCAGAACATTAATGATAGTTTCTATCTCATCCTCCTCCCCAGGAGCCCTGGAACTGAAAAACCACTCCCAAAAAAGCCGATGTGAATGCACAGCCAGGGGAGATGTGGTGCTCAGAAGCAGGAGGGCAGCATTACCTTTGCTTTGTGTATTGTTTTGTGCCAGGAAGGGCTCTTCAGGAGCTTCATTGCTCAGCAGCACGGGAGCAGGAGCCTGGGGACCTTTGCTTTGGGGAATGTTTTGACTGGAAAGAAACAGAGAAGCAATATGTGCTTTATTTTTTTGCATAGAAGTTTAACTCATTGCTCTTTGGGGAAAGCAGCTCAGCCTGACTGCCCTCTCTGTCATGAGAGATTCTGCTCTTTTTCTCTTCACTGTTAGCAGCAGAAGGGCCGAATTCTGGATGCTCCACAGGTCCCAGGGGCCAGGCAGAGTGCTGATGTTAGGCACTTCTCTACAGATTTGATACTTCAGGGAGAGCTTCCTTCATATTTTTTCCCCACACCCAGTTCAAGGCCCAATTCTTGTGATTGGTATTGGATTTTTACTTATTCTTAAAGCTCTGTTTCTGCTGTGACAAACAGTACCTTCCTCCTCTCTGTGCACACGTAGGGTGAAGCTGTTTGCTCAGCTTGCTGCTTTGTCCACCAGCACAGATCTGCACATCAAAGCAGCACGTGAAGGTGCACAGCAACATTTACACACAGACAGCACATCAATACTACCAAAGGATCCAAATCAGAGTCATTCTTACTGGCAAGAAGATCAGAATCTTCATCTATCCGTTTCCAATTATTGTATTAGCTGGGAGTGTAATCAATGCCATCCTAATGATGGTGTAAATGAATGCTGCTGCTCCCTTTCTGGATTTCACTATCTTAAATACAAACAAACCTCCACTTTCCCAGAGATGTGACCAGATATGCTGAAAAAAAAATAAATTGTACATATAGTTAGCAGTTTTCAGGCTCCAAGCACAAATAGCCCAGGATTAGGTGTGCATTGATTGTATTCTCATTCATAGGATTGCAGCATGATTGAAAATTTTCTGCTTCCCTCAGTGCTAGAGGTAATGCTTTACTTGGTGCCTCTGCTTCACTGCTGAGATAGAGATTTGGGAGAAGTAAACCTTGTATCTCAGTAGCAACCTATGTCTGTATGAGCACAAAAATGCTGGAGAGAACTCTTGCTTATGGACAGCAGCTGTTCACACCAGCGGGTGGTGGTGGCTGTGTTCCATCCTCTGGTGTTGGATGGTAAAAGGGGCATGTGACATAAATTCACCGTTATGAGGTGCAGGTAAAGTCTGTGTTGGTGTCCTGAAGGAATTGTGGAGGGTCTGAGTCTGCTGTCACAATCACCCGAGCTCGGAATCCTCATCTGTAAGTGAAGGTGAATGGTTGACCCAAGGAAACATTGGATTCAAAAGAAGAACGTTCTTGGCATTACCTCTGACTGAAATTAACGTGTTTTTTTTCCAAATAATTGAATTGTGTTATTGATCTTCATGTTACAAGCTCTCCATTGGACATTAACCTTTTTATCAGAGCGCTCTGTGTTTGCTTTGTTGTTGTCCTTATGCTGCATCACAGCTGCAGGCTGCATGTCTGCTCAGTGCATGCCATAGAATTGCTCAGGTTGGAAAAGGCCTTGAAGATCATCAAGCCCAACTGCAACCTGACCGTATTACCCTAACTCTAATAACCCTCCACTAAATCATGTCCCTGAGCACCACAACCAAACAGTTTTTAAAGATAGGCCCTGACATTGACTGCCATGTTCCTCTGCCTGGTCACTGATGGATGCATGGATGTGCTGCAGCACCTTCTGCAGAAGGAAGAGGGCTGAGGGGGTGGGGTTGACTCCAACACAGGTTTGGGGCATCATTTGGGTGTTGAGTTTCCTAGAAACACACTGATGGGGAATTTAGGGTGTTTGTCACGTAAATATTATGCAAAGCTGTACCAGAGTTGAGCTCCTAGTCAGTTACTGGTTCAGTTTCCAGCCTGGCAGAGTTTGGGTCTCTGCTCGGTGCAGCTGGACGGCTGGTGCTGGTGTTTGCTGTTTGCAATTGTCTCAAACTGCTGTGAAGGGTTGTGCAGCGCTGACCGGGAGGTGGTGGTGTCTAATTAAAAAATGTCTCTTTGTGACCATTTGCAGGATATTGCTGTCTTAATAAAAGCTTTCCAACACGTTGCCACGGTAACAGAACTCTTTGGAAGGGTAGGTGCTTAGTAGGTGAAGTGCTCTTGCCAGGCAGGGGCTGCTGTGCCGGGTGCGTATTCATGCATTACCCACAAGACAATTAACATACACGTGCCCACCTCAGGCAGTGATTGATGAGGTTTCCAGTCTTCTATTCCATTCTCCTCTATCGTCTAACTTCCTTCTAGCATTGTGACAGCCCAACCAACAGCCTGTTCCTTTGTCCCAAGGTCTTCCTCACTCGCCCTCTACATGAATTCCCATCACTGATGCATGCTCAGTAGGACAGTGCCCATTATAAGTAATTTATAGGTACCAAAATCATAACCTTTGCTCACTCAGCACTCTGCCATTATTTCTGAACATCTGCTCGTCCTTGGATAGAGGTGAGTTTGGCAACGTGTCTTTTAATGATATATACTGGGGTGTTGGAAAATGAGGAGGATGGAAGGGAGCACCTCAACGTCTGCCTGTTGCATCCCAACCTCCCCCTGGACTGAGACAACTCAGCCTCGTGCCGAGGCCCTGGCTTCTTTTGCTGTTCAATGAACCTACTCATTGTTGTTTCATTATTGTGTTTCTTTTGCTGAAGGTCTCCTGTTCCAACAGAACAGCCTTACAACAAGCTTTCTAGTCTATAAAGCTACATCCACAACTATTCGCAACACCTGAAAGCTATTACAGTTTTGCAAGCAAGAACTAATCACATAATACAACAGTTCAACAGCTGTATTTCTAAAAATATGCTACTAAAATACATGGTGTGTTTACTTCTTCAGATCACCAGGCTGGAATTTCAGGCCTGAGCTTTTGGGAGCCTCACATGAGTCTATGGGGCTGATGCTCCTGGGTGTTCAGGTGCCTGTGTATCTCCTGGGACTTGTGTGATGTGAGAGCTCACAGTACTTCAGCAGTAATTACCAGACAAAACAAACTCAATGGCATTAATCTCGACGTGCTGTTGTGATGTGGGGCTGAGAGACCCATGCAGCTGCAGTGTTTGCTCTCTGGTTTGCTGATTTATCTGTGTGCTGCTCCGGGCTGCAAGGAATCATTCTATTGAACAGAGCTGTAAGTGACTGCTATAGGATTGCTTCTTTTTTCATGTGTGCCAAATATGTTCCCTAATTCAAAAGTGTGGTTCTACTGCGTGGCATGGCGTGCCTAATAAATTGCAACAGAAATAAAAAATGCTACAGGTTTTTGGTGTTTTTTAAAAATCTGCTTACAAAATACGATAATGTTCTCAATCTATCTCTGTGGCCACCTCCAGCTGGCTGCGATGGTTCTTATGCTAACAAATAAACCTGACTTCTTGTTCCACGCTGCCTTTAACAGCTGTAGTAGTTTATGCAGTGTTTCTTTGCTGTCCTCGGTCAGATTTCAGCATTCACTTTCTTTGTAAGATTGCTCTGGGAGCAGGGCTTGAAACTCTGTGCCCGGAAAACCGAGAGAAAGAGCCTTAGAAGGGTTAAAAGGAATTATCTGGGCTGCAGCTTTAAAAGCGTAGTATGGAGGGCACGAAACTGAATTTAGTAGGAGGTTCTTTGTCTGGAACACTCTTTGGCAGTAAACAGATCTCTGATCTCAGAGGCAATCTGAGCGCCAGGAGCACGCAGACAGCACAGGGCTCTGCAGCCCGACCCACAGCTCCGGGCGCTGGGGGTACGTGGGACCCCCACAGTGCAGCCATGCCAAAGGGTGGGACTGCTGCTGTTGGAAGGAGGCACAGCCTGTGCTCCTAGCTGGACTTCCTGAGACAGAAGGGGGGCAGCGGAGGATGCGGTCTGGGAGATGAGTGGCACCAAGGATGACAGCCGCTGTCAGAAGGCAGTTCGCATCGTCACCGAGCTGTGCCGGAAGAAAAGCCTTCCTGCCCTGCATCTGGACACGTGCAGGGAATTCCTTCTGCCTTCAGACCAGAGCCTGAGCATCTCCAAGCCAGGTACAGTACTCTGGTTTTGTGAACTTGGGACTGCAAACATCCAAAGCAGGGAAACGCCTGCACAGGGGGGGACTTTGGGGAGTTCAGTGTTGGAATTAGGGGAGAACTGTCTTAGCACAGATCTGTCATTATTTTCCTTTATGCCTTCCACAGCTGGTGCAGGTGCTGATTAATCTGTCGGTGCGAGTCAGTGTAACCCAATGGGGAGAGCTGCACCGAGGTGGAGAAGTGGTTGGTGATGTTAATTTAAGTTTCTGTGAAAGTTCCTCGTTTGGTTAAAAACCTCAACTCCCATCCTATATGGAGAAAGAAGCAATAAAATGCCTATTTAAGAGACAGAGATGCTTATTGTTATCTCAGCTCAAGAAATGGAAGGGTTTGCATGAGTTTCTATTCACCAGGCAGGGTGATGCATGGGCCAGGAGCAGTTGGTGTATGGCTTTAAAGGCAAAGGGGCTCTTTTGCATGGGAATGTGGTAAATTCCCTGTATGCTTCAGCTCACAGCTTCCAGAGAGCAGCCCTTGCCTGCAACTTCCAAAGACATTTGCAGAGGGAACAAACATCACAGGTTCACACGGAGGAGCAAAACCCAAGCAAACGAAATAATGCTTGTTAACATTATGGATAGCATGCCCTGAGCTGCTTGTGCACTGAACCACTGGTGTGGAGTGCTTTCTTTTTAAAGTGGCTGACACTTATTTTGAGGTTTCAATGCATGATGGTTTATCAGCCCAGCCCCACTTCACAGCCTGACTCCAAGTGCTCAGAAACCTTTTGTGTCCCCACTTGGAGATCTGTGCAGAGCTGAGCAGGGCAGTCACCCCTCAACCCCTGCTCAGGGCTCACTGTGCCGTCTCCCAGCTCTTCCTGCTGCTGGGATGAGGCTGCAGCAGCACACCTCAGCTCACCCTGGGGCTCTCTCTGTTTGCTGGCCAGTGTGCCCAACCTAATGCCTCCATTTCATGTGTGACTTGTCATCTTCTGATGGGCTCTTACCTCTGCTGGCACCACCTTTAGGTGCAGCATCCACTGATGCTCTTTTTTCTATTACAGATAACTTCTGACATCGTTTCCTATATGTTTTTTTTTCACCTTGGTAACAAAGTTAATGTTTTCCGGATTGTGCAACAAAAATACCACTTCTGTTCTTGTTACACACGTGGAGATGGCAGATAGGGCCCTGCAGGTATTCATGCAGCCCATCAAGGACCTCACTGGCACATTTTCAGGTCACACCAACATCCTCCTTTAACAGCTGCAAATGTTTCAGCCTCTGTCCCAGCGCAGGCTGTGCTGGGCTGACTGCTCTGGGTTCTCTGACAGTGGTTTCTGCTGTCTCTGCTCAAAGTGCCTGGGCCCATTTTAAGCTCAGGCAGCAATGAGGATGCTGTTTGTGCCCTACAGGTACCGTATTTTGCAAAGCTGTAAAACTGCACCAGCAGGGGAAGCACATCTGTTTGCAGGAAGTGCTAACTGATGCATTGAGCGTGTTGGTGAGATAAGCTTTCCTATTGCAGTCTGGATGTGCATCTCATTACCTGCATTTGTGCTTTGTCCATTTTCCACCTGTAGGAGAAATGCTAAGTCATGGTCTGAAGCAGTGATTGAGCACCTAGTGGGAAGGCAGGGCCAACCCAGGAAGCTCAGGTGTGTGCAATTCAATGCACCTGAGTGAACAGATCCTGGCTCCACCCCTTCCCAGACCTCATTTAAGGGTTGGCAGTGGGGGCAAGGGCACCTTGCTGGAGGTTCTTGCCTCCCTGAGGCCTTCCCATGGTAAGCAGCTTCTTTCCCTTGTTTCTGTGCTCATGGCTGTTGCATTTGAGCAAAAATCCTCACTTGCTGTAGCCTTGGACCTTGCTGCTCTGCTGTCATTGTTGTGCTTTCCATCACGTTACACCACCGAAGGTTTGTGTGAAGTGAACTTGCTACTGGTCGCCAGGAATCCTAAGTTCAGATCTGATGGGCTGCTGAACATAATAATGTGCAGATAAAAACCAAAGCTGTACAGAGGTGAGCAGTGGTAAGACTTTGAGACGTGGTGCCATCTCAGCACCAGGAGGAAGGTCGGAGGAGGAGCAGTGCAGCCCTGGATGCTGCGTTGGGCAGCACAGCTGTGCTAATCTGGGTGCAATATTTGCTGGGGTAAATTTGTCCCACTGTCACATGAATTCAAGGACTTTTCTCCAAGTTTTTTTACCTCCTAGATAGATCTATTGGCTGATGGATGAATAAGGTTGAGTTGTCAGGGCTCCTTGTGTAGCTGATGCCACTAATGAATGGGAGCGTTGAGAAGAAGTCAACCAGGTACCACTAACCCTCTTGAACTGCACATGAGCATGGAGAAGAACTGTGGATGTAAAAATACTGGAGTGGTTTATATGAAAATACATAGGACTGTGCAGCTCTGGTTTTGTGCACCGATTCTCCTGTTTGAAAGCACTTTGAATTGGATGTGAGAAGAGCATCTGTGCATCAAGTAGATGCTACCCTACTCTCTGTGCTTTGGGTTATGTAATATCCTGCTCCCCTACTTAGTCAATAAGAGAAATGGAGCTGCAGCATTTCTCCAGTATGCCGTACAGCATTGTGTACCAATGAAGGAGCATAGCGGGCTGCTGCTGGGTAATAACCCCATGTGTCTGAAAAATAAGGCTCTCGGGTGAGGGAGGTGTTGCAGTGATGTGTCAGGAATAGCCCTGCTCTCCTGGCTGTGGGCCCTGAGCTTGGGCAGTGTCCTTTGTTGTGCCCATCTCACAGCTCAGTGCACCTGACAGCTCTTCCCTGCCCATCCTCAGCTGCTGTGCGGTGATGCTGCGTGCAGATAGCAGACAGCCATGAGCTTCAGGCGGCAGAGATCTGTGATATAGAGCCAACATTTACCACTGCAGTGATGTACCTTAAGCAAACGGATATATCACTGCTGTGCCCTGGAGCTGCAGCAGTCGCTCCGAATTTGCTGAGCTCTCCGGGAACGTTTTGGAGGCAACGTGCAGATGTGTTGCAGCCTTTACCCTGCAGGCTGTGAGAGCAGCAGACCCCACTGACCTCAGCATAGTGTGAGTATCCTCCCCAGCCCCTTCTCTGGGCACTGATTGCCCTCAGCACAGCGCCCTGGTGCCGTGCAGACATGGGGTGTCAGACCCAAAGTGAGAGGAAGGAAAAGAACAGCTGGGGAAATGGGAAAACAGGAGACTTGAAGAGAGAGTCTGCTTCCCAGTGTGGTTTTTCAGCTCTAACCCTTCCATAACTCAGTGCACAGTTAGTGCTTTGCCCTTTGTGTGAACTGCTCTTTTTGCATTTCGTGACACAGGCAGTTCTTGTGCAGCACCGAGCACGCTCCTGGCACTCTGCAAATACTATTAAATGCAAAACCCACATGTCTGTAAGCATTCCTGCTGCGGGAGGAAAGGGGCTGAATTTCTGTGCAGTACAGGGTGGTTTGTTGCAGAAATGCTGATGGGGAACAAATATTTTTATATGGAGAAACTGCATCTGAAGTATGTTTCTGGGGAAAAAAAAATCCCTTGATAGGGCAGCTTGACTAATGGAAAATTGATGGCATGCCCATTCACTGATGTGGGATGCCTCGAGCCACTAGCTGTGAAATAAGGGCAATTCCTGCGTTTACTTATTGACTGTAATAACATACTTCTCTGAATCACTGTTCAAGTATATTTTAAGTAAACATGGTGGTATAACAGTGAACATGTTTGAAGCCATCCAGGCAAAACTAATACTAATCATCCAGGCTTACATCTCTGGAGGCCAAGCATGTGAGGAGCAGCGCCTGTGGGCAAAGATCTTTCTTAGCACGGAGCAATGCACTTACAAAATGGATTTTGCCTTCCTCTGTGAGTGCCTGTTCCACCAGCAGGTAGAGAGCCAGCAAGGGCTGCATGCAGCAGATTTGCTCTTTAGCTCAAGCAGAACAGGTTTGTGCTCTGATCCTGAAGGTGTCGTGTTCAAACCTTGCAGCTAGAGGAAGGCTTAAAAAAAAAAACTCTATTAGAATAAGGTCAAAACCAGCAGCATAAATCAAGGGGAAATTGATTGTATAGTTTGTCTATGAATATGTTTATGTGTTCGGTGTGTAGCTCTGTGACTTCACAGCTGGCTCTGTGCTCATTGTGATGGTCCTGGTAAACAAACAGCACTACAGAGCTGTGCAGTGCGTGCCTGGGAGCTTTCTAAGTAACTCTGCATAGCGGCGAGGCTTGAATCTGCTTAATTGCTGCTGGTTGGTTCGTTCCTGAAGCAGTCGGGGAGTCTGAGTGTGTTTGTAGTTTTTTTGCAGACCTCAGAGCTGTTCCTGCGCTGCTGCAGTCGCCTCATGCATAGTCAGGGATGGGGATCTGAAACTCCATAGAAACAGGCAGCCAGATTGCTGCTGGTGTTAATTGGGAGTGTGAGCAGGCTGAGGGCAGTGGCAGCGGATTGAGCCGGAGACCAGCTGCCTCCTTGGTAAGTCCACATTTCTGAAGTTGCTTTCTTATATTTTTCTTTTTTTTTCTTTTCTGTAATATAGAGCCTTTTTTCCTTAACAGACTTTTGCTTTAAAGGTTTCTGTCTTTCCCTTTGGAATGTTTTCTTTTGCTATCTTCTCCCTATGCTTCAGGGAGACCAAGCATGTGCTTTCAGCTGGTTCAAATCAGGGCATATCCTTACCCTGTCTGTCTCCACTGCTTTGCAGGAGGATCCTGAGAAGCTGATGGTTTTGTTTGCAGGTGTTTGTTGCTGGACAGCTGTGCTGGGATCATACCAGCACTGTGGGTACGGCCTGCTGCACAAACCATATTCGCATAGTCTTGTGTGCACACTTATTTTTTTTGGAGATGAAAACCAGCACCGTACCCTCAGCTCTGATACAAATTTCATTTAGCTGTAGTTTCAGCTACCCTTGTTTTCTTTACCTCTTTCCTCCTCTCATTGTTCACATTTTTCGGTACGCTCATTTTCCTTAGAACGAACGAGCGTCCATCTGATGTTGGTAAAGCAGCTTTACCTGGCTTTGCTATTTATTTCTTCTTCAGGTGCAATAATGCACTATTTTCTTCCCGTCTGTATATCACAGGATGCCTGTCTGTTGCAGCCCTTATAGCTTCACTCCAGTGGACTCGCACACACAGCAGTCATTTACGATAGCAGTGGTTTGGGTGAGATGTGATGTGTTTCTGCCATGCATTGTCATTAATTATACTTGCACAGTGCAAAATGGCATCCTGGAGAGACAGCGAGGAGGTATCTGGAGTGGCTGTATGCTGAATTCTCTAAGGAGAAAAGAAACTTACCAGAAGGGTTCTCAGTGAGACTGCAGCCACTAATTAAGGCCACCCTCATGTTTAGTTCAGTTTGTAATGTAGCAGGTTCCTCTTTGACAACACAGAAATGTGCAGCAAAGACTGAAGGAGGGATGCCAGAAGCTCTGCACATACAAACCCTTTCAGAAACATCGTTAGGACATCCATTGCCAGAATATTTGCTTTCATTTGATAACAATTGCCAGACATCCCAGCACACCGCTGTCTCTGGTGATGTATCGCTCATTTTCTGTGCATGCTTGCAACTGCTGCAAAGAAATGCGTGCACTCCTGTGACAGCTCAGTGCTCAGGGAGCGCACATGCGTTCAGTGCTACCGAGTCATTCACAGATGTTGCTACAGCACACAGTGATGAACTGTCATGGGATTAGCACACAGCTATGGACTGTAACTGCATGCAGCGTGGCTTATAAATAGTTCATTAGATTGTCGTCAGTTAGGCATAAAGCAGTGACAACTCTTACTATCTCATTTATAATACTCCAGAGAACAGCTGATTAAGACACGAAACAACTGAAGTCACTGGGAGATGTTTCCTTCAGTTTGGAGAAATTTTTCCTTTTATTTCTTTGGGTCACTTTTGTTACAGAAGTGCAGCGTTGCTGGCAGCTCAAATTCCCCTTCTTGTTGCACATACCAACAAAAGTTTCAGCGAAAAGCTTTCTTTGTGCAGCCTGGAGGGAAAATCCAGATCTCATGCAGGTGATGCGTTGGGTCCTCAGACCTTTCTGACAGCCTCATCCAGTTGTCCATGTCTCCCAGCTGTCGCTGTTCTCCCAGCTACAGAACTGCATCTCCTGAAGGACTACAGTAGGTGCTGAACAAAAGCCCAGCATTGCTTAACAAAGGAAGTTTTGTCTGGGCTAAAACTGGTCAGTGCTTGGACCATGGATCGCAATTGCTTGGGACACGGGCTCCCCCCAAGGTCTCCTTTTGAAGCAGGTTGTCTTCGCACTGAACATGCGAGAATGAAATATTTTGAATTTTGTAATCTTATATAATTACTCTCAAAATAGCTTCTGATTCATCCTTGCCTTTGAAGCTGATAGTTTGCATTCCAATAAGCTCTGGCGTGGCAGGAACCCTGTGGTAGCAGTGAATTAATTTTTAAGAAGTTTTCCCTATCTCACTGAAACTTCAGCACAGGCACTGAGAACCTTCCATCTCTGTCCTTCCCTTCTTGTTAGGCAGCAGTGATGTGCAGGTAAGGTAGGCAGACTCTGGCTGAGCTCCTGCAGAGCCCCTGGGTGCAGGAAGAGGCTGCTGGAAGCTGATAGAGGTACCCACTGTCCCAGAATGGAGGAAGAGCATGAACAGAATGAACCTCTTTTTGCTGCTCGCAGGAGGAAGGTGGGATCTGCAGAGCTTTGAAGGGGGCATTGTGAGGAGTTGGAGTTCCAGAGCCATTGGTATTTCATAGGATTGTGCTGCAGGAGGCAGTCAAGAAGGATAATCAGTGAATTTTTATTATCAGGAAACTAGAACATGCTGATTTGTTTCTTTCCGTACTGGTCACAGTAGTGAATATTTGTGTCCCTTCATATTCCTCTCTCGCATGCTGTAAGGATGTTGCATGCCTTCAGGCTGGGCAGTGCTGCCTGCCTCTCTCTAAAGAAACCTGACAAGCAGCCAAGCTCCTCACAGTCGACGCAGAGTGCCAGAAGGTGCAGATAGAGCAGTAGGTGACAGCTTACATGTGTTCCTATTGCTCAGGCTGCTCCTAGGATAGAAACAGTTTAGAGGGTCTGCGAAGCAAGCTGCCTGCCATGCAGGCACAGGGGATGCCTCTGGTGGCCTGGTGCTCGTGGGGTGCTGCTGCCTGATGGGTTCTACGTGGGGCTGCTCAGCATCAGCATTAGATAATGTCTGAAGGATGATAAACGCTCTGCTCATCCGTAACTGTTCTCTGAGCCGATCCCTGAAAATCTGCTGAAAATTCATTGGGATCTTTTCCCATCCCTCACTACTGCACTGTTGCTCTCTGTGATGTTTAAGCAGGAGCTCCTGCTGCAGTGCTTCACAACACATCTCTGCTGTTGGCTACCTGTGAAAAGCGAATTGGCAGCAGTTAGACTTTGAAGTGACAGCTGTTAATGCCTTCTCTGGCCCAAGACTATTTCAGGACATTATCCCAGAGCTCATAGCTGCCTAGGGAATATAGCCAATAAATCAAGAGGTGTTGCTGAGTTTCAGATGACACCCAAATGGCAGCGAGTGGACCTGCAGATGTGACAATGAACACATCAAGCACAGCAATGGCACGCTGGGCATGCTCCCAACCAGCAGAGGCAGCTGGTGACAGGCTTGCAATGATTACCTCTTGCTGCTGCTTTCTGCAGACCCCAGTGCACACTCAGCTGTGGGCTCTGTCAAAGAGCTGCTTGCTGCTGGTGGGTGCCAGGAATGGTGTGCTCTCTATTATTTGTCCTGTCAAGATTCCCACGCCTGTGGCATGCTTGAGGAGGGAAGAAGGAGCTGGCTGAGAGCAGCACTGCACTGCGGATCACCTCTCTCATCAAACTCAGCATTTTACGATTCATAAGGCAGCCCGCTTCCATCTCAAAATTCCTGTTGCAAAGTGCTCCGCTTGCTGCTTTGCTCCTTGGTGCCTTCTGTGTTTTGTTCTGAGCGCTAGTCCCAAAGGGGCTGTTCCTTTGCTCTGTTGCAGTTCCTATTTTGTCTCTAG
The DNA here is from genome assembly GCA_028571105.1 of Tragopan temminckii. Taxonomy (NCBI): domain Eukaryota; kingdom Metazoa; phylum Chordata; class Aves; order Galliformes; family Phasianidae; genus Tragopan; species Tragopan temminckii. The sequence goes on along the minus strand of JAOWBP010051486.1, from coordinate 2,941 downwards.
CTGTGCTGCTGCTGGATGCTGTGTAGCTGTGCTGCCCTGGCATTTGGTTTCTATTCCATCTGTTCCCTGCTCCTTTGGAGCTCTGTAAAGCTTCAGAGCTGAACAGCATTGCTGAATAAAGATGTCCATAGCCAGGATTGAATGAAAACTTCTTCCTTCTCCCCTGCTGTTGTCATGTGCTTCCCCTCCAGCTCCCCAGGCCAGGTAGCTGAGGCCCACCACAGTTTCTCATGTCCAATTTCCAAGCCTCAGCCCATCAGATCTACATTGCTTATGCTTCTCAATGACACATAAATTAGATTAGCAATTGGTGAGTGCCTCATGTGCTCTGTTGTGGCCCCAGAGCTCCTTGCCTTCTCTTCCAGCAATAACTCACATTAATCCAACATTTGAGTGTGTGATTTCTACGAAGCATAGAAATAGAAAGATATATTCTCATTCTCACAAGCCCTTTGCAATAGAAAATTGTGGCAAAAATGGGTGGAGAAGCCTGGAAATACCTGCTCACATGGTACGAGCAATGGCCAAAACATGATTCTGGAAAACCAGCTGTGCAGGTAGCAGGAACAAAGTTAAGGTACAACACCATCACCCTCACTTCCCCTGTGCTCCCATGACTGCTTTTCCAGGCAGCATCTGCTGTGGCAAGAAGGGAGATCCTGAGCAATGTTTGTTTTCTCAGTGAGAAATAAACCAGGGAGAGCTTTCCCTGACTCTAAGGTTTTCCATTAGCCACTGGGAAGCTCACCTGTCAGAAATGTGCACAGGAAAGGTGTCCGTTGGACCCGTAAGCTTTCACCTGTTGTGCTCAAACTTTGTTCAAGCCCAACAGCTGCTGGAATGAGTAATGATTGCTGAGATGTGAGAGCTGTCCCACATGTTTTGTTTTCTCGATGGGGAGTGGGTGGTAGAAAAGCTAAATTGCATCTTCTAAGATAGTAAATACAACTCTTCACATGAAACACAGAGTTATCTGTGCATCTCTTTAATATCAGTGCAGCTGCTTCTGAGTATTAACAGTCAGCGTTGCCATAATAAGACACGTATTGTCTTGCAGTTACTAGGCTGCTTTTATCACAGCTTTGTCATATTATTAATCATTTTCTGTTTGGACATTGCTAATTATCCCCTTTGGTAACTCAGCCAGGGTACTGTGAAGTCATCTGAGCTATAAAGTGGAGTCATGGTTCCACGATGTTCTCTTAATTAGTTCCATCCAAGATGAAACAAAAGGGATGCTTTTGCTAATGAGATGCCTTTGGAGTGCAAGGAAAGGAGCTTGGATAACTAATAAAGGATTTCCCTTTCTTAAATTTGCTTTTAGCTTCAAAGTTTTAAATTACTGTGCTGTCCTTTCATTCTGCCCTGGGCTGTCTCATCCTTTGAAAGGCAGGAGGAGTGCAGAAGAAAGCGGTGACCTTCTCTGAAGCTTTGTAGTTTGGAGTCATCCTATGGACTTTGCTCTAAGGCTCAGTATCAAGATGCAAGAAAGCAAAAGAGCAGTGTTGTTTTTGCAGCATGTTGGCCTAAGCTGCTTTGTGCTGTCTCTGAAGACTTTAGTTCATTATTTTCTTATGCTAGGCTGCAGGTGTGGGAGGCTGGAGCCTCAGTTGACTCAGATTTCGTGTTTAATGGTACCTCCCATTGCGTAAGTGGTGATAAATGATGGCTTAGCATTGGCCACCCAGGTACTGCTGGCATTCTCCTGTAACAGAAACCATTCCCCCTGGTCACTAAAGGAAAGCAGAGCAAAGATAATGAGTAGTGTGGGCATTCCTGCGGATACGCCTGTATAAGTCCTGCCAGCAAATGGCTTTCTGTTTCAGAAAACTCTATTTCTCCATATACTTAATGCCATTTAACACAAATGAGGTATGCTCTTTGGTAACAGCCTCTTCTAATCACGTTGTTAAACTCAGCATTGAACTACTCTGATGGGGAATCTGTGGCACAATTAAAGTAAAGTTCATTCCCATCTGAAAGGAGCCTTTTCCAGGTTATCCTGATGTGGAAAAGATTTTGGAGAAGCTTGCTGTAAGTTAGAGGACATTTAAGGCACAATATTTTGAATACCAGGTATTTATTAAAGTAATTGATATTTTCAGGTCCACAGGAGAAAGCTCATTAAATCAATTAAGGTCAACCCCATCCAACTGATACAGAAGTCTAATAGGTCAGGGATAAGTCTTGGGGAATTTAATGCCATCTTCAGATAAACCAATATCCCTCACGGGCAGTTGCTTAAAGAATGTCTGTAAAATCTCGATCCCTTCCACTTGTGTTTTATGTGAGCTGTCAGAGGCAAGAGTGGGAGGTCATGCATAAAAATATCCGTGAATCCTGTCAAATGCATTATGAACAGCAGATCAGCAGGAGGTGATGGGGACTACGATCTTCCTCAAACTGGCAACAGGTTTTTTGGGTTAACATCTTTGGGATGTTTTCGTGTCAAGAGTGGGGGGTGCTGGCAGATTGATGGGAATGGGGAGAAGTATCTTAAGGTGAACTTTTCTGTCACTTCCAGCAGTGATAGACTCTGCATTGCGACTGTTTCCTTTGTAACAACTCACACAGTACATTTAAATAACTGGAAAGGATGAATATCCAAGCGAGGGCTCATGATATCAGTTGCTGCTTGCTGACAAAGCAGTTGCTGAAGTTAAATCTGCAAAGCAGCTTGATCCTGAAAACGTTCCTGCTGGGCTGCTGGATTTTTGTATGAATACTTTTATGAGGCTCTTGGAGTATTCACCAAGTAAATCTCAGACACTGAGCCCTGGGAATCCCTTCTCACTTGGGATGCTCTGAGATTCGGTCCAGGCTCAGCCCACGGGCAGCTTACAAGGATTTGAAGGAGTGGCACTGGAAAAGATGACTGAATTTCTAAAACATGTACACAGAGGAAGAAGTCAGAACAGGAAGGGCAGAAGTCTTTGCTGTA
>JAOWBP010051485.1:0-15474 GCA_028571105.1 Tragopan temminckii | reverse complement strand
CTAGACCAGGCTGCCCAGGGCCCCATCCAATCTGGCCTTGAACACCTCCAGGGACGGGGCATCCACAACCTCTCAGGGCAGCCTGTTCCAGCACCTCACAACTCCCTCTGTAAAGAATTGCCCCCTGACATTCAAGAATCATCTTTCTGACCAAAGCATGGGCTGGGGGACAGAGGCATTCTTCATATGGGCTCCAAAAGAAGAAGTGCAGGTGCTGAGAAGACTTTGGGACCAGGACCTGGATCCTCAAGGCTCTCTACCCAGCAGTTCAGTGCAGACAGAAGCACCTGCAACACTGGTTCTGAAATACATTTCTGCATTGTGCAGGCTGCCTTCTATCTCCATTTTAGGGCCACAGATTCCAACAACGTGAGATACACTGTTAGATTCCTCCCCCTTCTTCATCCCAACTCAAAACAAAGTAGATGCATACTGTTTATACCAGAAGGAAAAAAAAAACTTCTTAAGTTTGCATTCACTCTGTTTACTTAAAAATGAACTCAAACTTCAAACTTTTAAAGAAAAAGACTTACAGTATAAACCATGTAATTCATAAGGGAGTCAATTTTTGTCCTTTTAAATTTTGTCTTTCCACTATTTTTCATTATTTTTGTATCAGCACCTAAGGAAAAAGAAAAAAAAGCAAAGATTTAACACAGCAAATGCAATTTTTAAAAAGTGGGAATAGTCAAGGTTTATAAGAGAAGGGCACAATTTTCCTCCAGGGAGTACTCTTTTGATGAGCAAACATTACACATATTAATTCCACACATACCTGCAAATATGACAACCCCATGGCAGAAATCTGTATTCCTAATTTTACATCCACGTAATAAGATCTTATCAGCATCTAATGCATAGCTCTTGTTTCTCCAGAATAATGTTCCTGTGAACTTATCCAGTCGGTTATTAGGTTCTTCACATTCAATCAGACCTAAATTTCAAGAATGTGTTTAATACACAACATTTACCACCAAAAACCTCTTGTCCACTTTTTCTTTTAATATTTCTCAAGTTTTAACAAGGGCCTGACTGCAAGAGTGAAGCTCTCTCCGGATCTTTAATTCCAGGATGAACACAGCGTTTGGCTCCTTTTGCTACTGAAGACTTCCCAGCAATGATCCCACAGGCTACTTGTTCAGATATCTGTGAATATTTTGGCTACAAACAGAGACATTTTAATTCCACTCTCAGAACTTGCCCTGTTCCCACTGTCTCTGATTGATCACTTGATAGTTCCACTCCCACAGTCAGCTCGCCCCAGAGTTTTGGTTCATGTTGTACTTACTATCATCAAAACATAAGTTAATAAATAGACAACAGACTTACCAAGACATAAGTAAATGAATAGAAACCTTTCCAGATACAACTCCAACAGCAAACACTTTTTTTTCTCCCGCAGAGAAAAACACATGCAAATGCTAGTAAAAGGTCAACGTGTCATAGTTCATTCAAGCCCCAGCTCTTATCTTCAGATAGACTGTATTTTGCATCCTTATGCAATTTGCCAGTGCTAACTCCAGCGTCACAAGCACCAGTGTTAATGCTTCAGTCCACACCCTGCCGTATTTATGTGGACTGTAAATTATTTGATCAACATTTGAATGGCTGTAATAATAAAAATATAACTGTACAAACCATTGAAGTCTGCCATCGCATTCTCCTCTTGAAGATACCTGTCTGTTACCTCAAGGGCCATTTTAAATTTTAAGTTTGTCTCACTAAAAATAAAGGATAAAAAGCACATTATATTAAGAACTTTGATACAGGAAAAACATTTGAACAAAATTAAATTAAGTGAATCAGTGCACAATAGACACCAACCTCCCACTTGGAAGGAACAAGCAAAGCTATTTGTTTCCACAGACATGAAACACTCATGAGCAACACAACTAGTTATTACGCTGGCTGATTTTCATCACCTACAAGATCAGACACTGCAACAACCCCTTACCTTCTCTCACTCAAGAAAGTGAGGTTTCTCAGAAACACTGCTGTACTACTACAGCAGTAATTAAGTGCAATTAACGGTTTGTTCAAAGCAATATTTAATAACTGGCATTGTTAAAAGCTCCAATTGAGAGCAAACATTTTGCATGATGTTATAAATTACTGCTTACAAGATCACTAAAAGTTGGCTGAGAAAGCAAAATTAACATCACCTCATTAGGTGAAGTCCCTACCATCACAGATTTCTCTTGAAAAACAAAAAATCGATACTACCTTTTCCAACAACATGAACTAAGCAACATTTTCAAAACAACATGACAGAAATAGTAAGATTTACACTGTTTAAGCAGTATCAATGAAAAAAACTTCCACAGAAAACTGTTTGCTTATTTGGACTATTGTTGCTGGTTATTTTAATTTTCTCACTTTAACTGACAGGCAATTAGACAGGATTAGAAAAATAGAAGCGGGCAAGTTGCAGGAGATCTCTGGCAATAGACAGTCCAGGTTCCCATCAGCAGCTAGACCTCAGACGAAGTTATCCAGGATCCCATCAACCTAAATCTTGATTACTCCAGTGGTAAAAATTCTTCATCGTGAGAATAACCAATTCTCACATAAATCCAGGCAAAATTTCCCCTGAAGTCTCTTGCATTCCTTGTGCTGTCAGTGCGCATCCTTGGGAACACTGTATCTTCACTGCAACTCTCAGATACTAGAAGACTGTTATTAAACCACACTTCTCCAGGCAGAATAACACCAGTTCCTGCACCTTTTCTCAGTGTACCATGTTCACCAATACTTCAGCCATCTTGGTGGCATGCCAATGGACCCTCACCAGTTTTTAATGTTTCTCAAACTGTTGGAATCAAGCACTGGACATTTTTCCTGGTCTGTCTGTCCAGTTCTCACATTAACAGCTTGTCAATAAGCGTATCTTATCAAATGTACTCATAAAATTAAGGTGGATGACATCTTCTGCTATGAAATGGGCCCATATCCAATGCAGAAGATATTTTGAGATGGAAGCAATAATCAGGCTGGTTAAGCACAATGTTAATCCTTGGTTTTCCGCAGTCAAATTCTCATCTTTCACATGTCTGTAAATAGCTCCCATGAGCTCTCCTGTTCCACAGTTTTTCCATGGAATGAGGCAAGGCAGACTGGTCTGTAGTTTCCTTCACATCCTTTTGGCTCTTTTTGGTTGGAGGGTGTGATCCTTGCTGTGTTCCATGCCTTGGGAACTCCCCTTGTCTCTGTGACCTTTTGAAGAAGGCTGACAGTGGCTTAGCAATGATGCCAGAAAACTTTTACCACCTCAGATGAATCCTATCAGGCTTGTCAGGGATAGTTTGTACAGGTGGTCCCTGATGGACCATCTTCTACTACCAGTTGTTTGCCATTTGGTTTACCATTGCTTCTTAGCACAAGAACTTAGGAACTGACTTTACTCATGAAGACAAAGCAATTAATTGCAACCTTACCTCAAAAATAATTGTATTAATTTAATTGCCTTATTTCTGAAATATATTCTTATTGCTCTTTTAGCAGTAAGCCAAAAATAAATTAAAAAAAATTCTTATGTACATTCTTACCCATCTAGTTCAGCTGTCTCTACGTAGCAGAGACTGTTTGGTTCTGAGCTGGATAGTAGCAAAATATCAGCCTAGTAAAACAAATAGATAAGCAGCAAATAAATTCAAGTTAAGACCTGTACAGAATTCTGTACGAATACAAAACAAACGTATCTAAAGCACTTACAGGAATGAAAGCATTCTTCTTCAGACGAATGATATCACCAACTTTAATGTCTTTCCATTTCGTGCTTTTGAACCTAGTACCAAGATAGTTTAATGATTATTACTATTTCATCTAGAACAGTATCCACCCTACAAATCATGAAATATTAAACTTTCTGTAGTACAAAAATACTACATCTTGGTTAAGATGTCTTTTGTTTTTGGAAACAGTAATTTAGATGGGCGTCTAAAACTTAGAAGAAAGCTTATCTCCTTTCTTCCCTGCTTGCTCATATGAGAGTTTCTGTCCACCTCTCCAACAAAGCTGTTCTCAGCACAGACTGAGTGTCACAGAACTAAGTTTAAATGACTCCTTTCAGCAATTCCCTTCTGTTTCCAATTAGCTTTTCACACAGATGTATGGAACAGTAGAGAACAAAAAGCTGAACCTTCTCTATCAAGTATGGTTTATGTAACAAAGCAACAAACATCAGTTACTAACTTAAGAAGAAAATTACAAACCTTCCTTCCCTGATGACTTCGCATGTTCTATTATTAACCTCATTGTCCATCCTGTGACGAACCTGAAAAGCAGGAGGAGAGAATGTACTCCCAACTGCATGAAACAACTGTTTGCTTTTAGTATCAACAGAAAGTGTTTCTTACTATGTCATCCACTAGATCTTTGACCGCCGTTATTCCCAGCACCAAGAGTAAGGGCACCAGCGTTGTATACCATGATAGAGTACTTATCTGGGGAATCGCCTATCAGAGACAAACAGAATCAGTACAGGATCATCATCAGGCTCACTTCAGAGACAGCAAGTAGCAGGCCAGTTATAACACTACGGGGAAAACCAACAGGCCAGTTATAACACTACGAGGAAAACCAACACATCAGAGAATTTTAAGTCAGGTTATGAAGATGAAAAAAAACCTCTGCTAGAAGAGTTTGGCCATGCTGTCCTGCCTCAACATTGGCTTCTCTTTAATGATTGTAATTGCTTATATTTTCTCTTGAAGCTTCTGGTTTATGAATGGGACATGGAAGTCATCACGTTTTACAGAGTAACAGACAAAAGAAACAACTCTTCCTCACAAAATTAATCAACTCTGCAACTAGCTAGTCTAAGGTAATACAAAATCCAGATTTCTGTTTTAAGATACCCTTAGTTTCTATAATTGTTCAGATATGGTCCCTCACAGAGTATCATGCAATCATCAGCAATGAATTGTGTCGTGTTATTCAATTTGGTAGATCAGCACCTCAAACTCACTTCACAATTCGTATTCTCCGTGCCTTACCTGCAAAATGAGGAGTACCAGAAAATAGGCGTTGGCTGCTCTTTTAAACTGTTCAAATAGATTCAGTGGTAAAAAAGTGACCAGGTTGTACCTGTATGTCTTAATTGCATTTCCCTGTTGAATAAATCAAATGTTATTCATAACATAAGATTCTTCTTGCCTTACAAATGTACAGATCATATTTTAATAAAACATTCTACTAGTGAAATCTTTCCTATAAACTTGGTTAGACTTGTAGCTTTCTTCAACAGTTTCACATGGGTTACTATCATAATACAACACAACAAATAGTCTGTTTCACAGGCATTAACACAGCCAAAAAGCATCACAGACTTCATATCTAGCTTCGTATCACCAGGGACTACAGAACATCACACAGCCACAGTGCAGGAAGGACACAGCCTGTCCCCAGGTAGCTCCCATAGGAGCACGGTACAGGAGCAAAACTTCAGCGCTCTCCCCATCCTGTTCTATTTTCTCTGTAAGGCATGTGAGCATTGTTTGCTGTACACACAGCATTACTATTAGGGATACAATTGGTGTCCGATGTCTATCTACAAAGTCTCTGAATCAGACTTCAGGAGGAACTATGTGAGACTTGCTCAGGGTAACCTCCAACAGTGGTCCCTACCTAGTCGGGCATAAAAGACTTCTATTTGAATAATGGCTCCAGCTGCAGAAGTTTTAGTATGAAATGCTCATAATCATGCATTAAATAACATGAAGTTTGTAAGGCAGATATCTCAGCAGGCACAAGGAAACACACAGGCCAATGCACCACCACTAATGCCATACATGTTAACACCGAAGTCCAATTTTGTGTCAATTACAACTGGCACCGCAAATTTAATACTTTGAATTAAAAAGCCTCCTTGATCCTAATTAGATGTATTTGCAATAACACTGTTTAAATGAATAGGCATTCCCTACTGTCTATTTTTAAGACTGTTCCAGACACCTTCTTTGATGAAAGAAGACAGCTTTCTGGATGTTTGCAACAGCTGTAGTTCAGGAGATAAAATTCAGAATCTGGACTGAGGATATCTGGCTTTTAATTCTTTACTTCATCTTAAGCAAGTCTCTTGATACCTAAATTTTCTATCCACAAACTCATTTTCCCTGCCTTTACTGGAAATCCTAATAGATTTTTAATCGTGGTTTTTACACCAGTCAGCGTTTGAGAAGATCTTAATGAGATCAAGAAAGCATTCACCCTGACAAGTCTTAAACCATGTAACTGAGACACAGAAAACTTACAGCGTATTTGCTTTTTTTGAAGCACAGAAATATTTTTCTCTTAAACTGGGGCTGTTCATGGAAGTGACGATCATTTGCTTTAACTTGCCAGCTGCAGTCTGGAAGAAAAAGGTAAATACGGGTCAATATTTGATTGTTACACACATGAGGAAGCCATTCTACCAGTGTCAGGTTCTTTCAAACACCATCTTTTTAAGGTAATTTCAATTGAAACAAGACTGGGACTGGCTTTTCATACTATACTGTCTAATAAAATGTTTAAGATATTTCCAGATTACTGGTCTTTACTAACAAATAAATAAATAAATTAAAAAATAATCTGAAGTAGGAAAAAATCAAATAACAATTTGGAAGTTCTACAGTAAACTGAAAGCATAGAGAAACATTCAGTCAAGCACCCTTGACTAAATTCCCTTATTTCCTCTCCTCCAGTTTGCTTTTGCTAACAACTGTGAAGCACCGTAAACTCAAAACAGGGTTTCTCAGTCTTTTTAAAAATTGAAAGACACACTCACTTCTTTGAAAAAAATGCATCAATATAAACATAGTGTGTGTTTCCATTAACAATCGTAAGTAAAAATCTGATGTGCTCAGCCATAAATTTTCATGCTTGCCTGAAAACTCGGGAATATGAATTACAGTATGCAGCAAATTTAATAACACTAAACAAGAAATGTCAGCAGCAGCCTTCCGAAGTTTTGGACAACAATCTTACAGAATCACTTACAAAGCTACCCAGCAAGCTTACTTGGATCTGTTATCTTCAGTGGCATTTAAAGCCGGGATTGATACACAGCCTCCCCAGGGAAAAAGTTTCAAAAGCATTTCCTAAGAAACCATCCATTTCCACTTTGAAGTTGTTTAGAAAGCTATGAAAACCAACAACCAAATAGAAATAACTGTGTCATGCTTTTTTCAATTTTCAGGTGCTGGAGAAGGCAAGTAAGTGAAGCTCTGTTCAAGCAGTTCTTGGACCACAGGCCATGTACTTCTGGGATCCACCTTAATTAACATGAGGTTATGCATCAGGTAGTGGCACAGAATTCTAGGTGCAGACTGGAGTTAAGTTGATTTTCATACAGATATTTATTAGACTGAATTGCCACCAATTGCTCCTCCATTTGGATAAGCTAGATGATCTTCGGAACCAGAAGACCTTTAAGGCCCTTTCCAATCTGAGCCATTCTGTGATTCTAAGCCAGTCCAAATCCTATCTAACACACAAATTACAATGAGAAGACGGATCCACATGCGGCTTAGCCTCTGGCTTCAGTACCATCAGCTACCCAAAGCATGTTTCCATCAGAGTAGTACCTTTTTTCAGTGGCTCTTGGCTCTCCTCGGAGCTCCTGTTGATTTGGTTTTGCTCTGGTTCAACGGCAGGCTGCTGGCTGTCTAGCTCATCCTCTGTGTCATCATCACTGTACGGCACCACCTCGTCATTAGGCTGGGAATCCTCATCGAAGGTGGTCTCCGAGTCCCGTTCCGAACTCATGCTGCTAGTGGCCTGCAGACATTTTGTAGAAGTTTAGAAGCAGAGCTAACAAAGCAGGTATTGGAAACCACAACTCCGTAAGTTTACTTTGTCAATAATGTTTAGCAAAAAACAAATTTGAAACTAGTTCCCCTGGAGCAGCTGAGAGAACAGAACTGTGCTGTATTTAATTACACACACACAGCAGACCAAGGAAGATCCTACAGTCACGATGCAGGACATCTTTAATGGGATGCAGAAACAAGCAAGCCTGGGAACATCCAGCTCTCAGTAGCCATGCCACTCACGTCTGCAGCAGCATCAGGATCAAAGAGGCTGCAAGAGCTGGGCCCTAGCCTCCTTCAGCATTTCTAGGTCACTGAGACCACTTCCACACCTTCAGCTGCTTGCTGCAGCTGACAGCATCCAACTAATCAGCTGTAAACTGAACCCAGCAACCAACTCTCACTTGTAACTCCAACCCACATCCCCCCACAAACAGCCACCTGTACAATTCCTAGGGAGGTCTACACTGACAGTCAGCCTATTCACTGCTTCACTTAAGTGTCTTGGCATTTTAACGACTAACCTGGTACAACAGTTCAGATTGCCCCAGTGAGTGTGTACTGTTCATTTCTAGCCACGCAATTTCCAAATTTGTTGTACTGAAGCTTCAGTTTCTTGTTTTGGAAGATCAACACTTCTGAAAAAGACTCTGATGTGATTGAAAACTCCAAGGAGAAGAAGGGGCTGCCTCCTGGAGCCGAGGAGGCCTGCCAGCTCCACCAGCCTCCCCTCCCTGCAGCCCAGTGTCACCTCAGCACATGCAAGGCTGTGTCACTCTATCTCCACACTACTGTCAGCAAAGCCAGCCAACAGCAATCACTGGGGCTGACACCAAACCCTGCTGGTAACCACTTTGGTTTCCATTTTTGCAGGGTAGAACTGCCTCCCTTCCTTAATATCTCTTATGAGAGACATAAATATTAAATGAGCACTTAATATGCTGCTCAAATGACATGACCGTGGGCTGGCAGCCCAAAGCATGATCCACTTCTGAGCAGCAGCACACAAATGAATGCTTTGGAACAGCCAGCTTAAAATTAAAACCTGCAGGCATCAGATCAGAAAGTACGGTTTGATACAGCTTCTTAAAAAACCACTCAGGCTGTTAGGAACCACTCACCAATGCCATTAGCTGGGACATTACAGCTGGTCACTAACACATGGGACATGCAGCCTAAAACTTCTATTGTCTATTCTAAATACTCTCGGAGTTAAGAACTCATGAGAGATGCAGGAGATTCAAACTCAAATTTAGGCACTTCACTACCTCATTGTCATATCCTGGTTTATTTCTCCTCTTTTTACCCATTTTTCTTCAAATTTCACTTCCCCCCCCTTTTCTAGCCCCTTTTCCATTAGCAGCCCCAGTTTGCAAAGCTTAGCTTTGAATAACAAGCTAAAAAAGCGTGAAAATAAATCCAGTGGCTGAGGAGGAAGCAGCACCTGCATGGAGCAGCGAGAGCTGGTGCAAAATAACAACATTCCATCTGAACAAGGAGAGTGGTTTCACTTGGTCCAGCACCAGCACTCTGCTGATGAGCAGCAGCACAGTGTTTGCGGGGCCAGGTCAGGACCACAGTGACACCAACGTGCCCGATTTCCTCCCTGAAATACACGTAAGAAATACACACAGCTACAAGAATCACAGAACCATGGAATTATTAAGGTCGGAAAAAATCTCTGTGATCATCAAGACCAAGTGCCAGTCCATCTCCACCATGATCACTAGCCATGTCCCCAAGTGCCACATATCCACAGTTCTAGAACATCTCCAGAGACAATGGTTCTACCACTTCACTGAGCAGCCTGTGCCTGACCACTATGGAGAAGAAGTTTTCCCTAATATCTTACCTGAACCTCCCCTGGTACAACTTGAGGCATCACCTCGCATCCTATTGTCGTTACCTGGGGGCAGAGGTTACCAGCTCACTGCAACCTCCTTTCAGGGAGCTGGAGAGCAAAGAGGTCTCCCAAGTCTCCTCTAGACTGAGCAATCACAGTTCCCTCAGCTGCTCCTCACTGAGACTTGCAAAGAAGCAATCACAGACACTGCAACACTAACACCTCATGTGTGGAACAGAATGCAGGGAACAGCTGAAAATACTGACGTGTGGCCCTTATAAGGAACTAAAAGCACCACTGGATCTTTTAACTGCTCTCAAGCTAAGGCAAAATAAGTTCACACACCTGACACACAGAGTTTCAGTCTATTAATCTTTACTCAACTGATTAATCAATTAAATAATCATGAAAAGACTTAGATGTAAAAAAATAAACCCAAACCACCACGCTGCATTTCTTTTATAAATGCACAGCTAAATGGAATCACCTAAAATACCCCATGATGCTACCAGACTGATGGCCTGTCCACAGGAAATTGAAAGGAATTGCCTTCCTTTTGCATCCCCAAAGAACTGAACTGTCAGGGGCACCCTGCCAGCAGAGAAAGGGTCATTATAGCACGAATGTGTAGATATGGCAATTGGGTACATGGCTTAGTGAGCATGGTGGGAGTGGGATGGGGTTAGAGTAGGTGATCTTAGAGATCTTTTCCAGCCTTAAGCATTCTATGCTTCTGTTAAGGGATAGCAAGGGCCTGGGTAATCCTCCCGCAGCCCACTACTTAGCTCTCACAAAGCAGCAGTGAGAACTGGAGTCTTTCAATTGCAAGATATTGCATTGCTATCCGCACTTCAGGGATTCCAGCCAAATGCTTTGATAGAGTATCACCCTTCATTAAAAATATATTGTTGAACTAATCTACCTGTAAGAAGAGCTTCTGCAAGATAACAGGCTAATAACAAAACTAGAATTGCTTCCAAAATGTGAGATGGATGACATACTGCTCAAAATAGGCAGGAAATTCTAGAGTTGACAAGTTTTTGAGCAAGCACACAGAACATATCTTATGAAAACCTCCTTAATGACACTGTAAGGAAAAGAAAAGTATTTACTTAAAAGAGTATGGAACAGCACAAACGGAGCAAGGACATAACCATCACTCCAAGCTCTTCTAAGCATCAGCTGAATGAGCTCAAGGCCTCCAGCCACAAGGCCATCTATCTGTGTATCTGCTTGATACAGAACAGCTCAACTTACTTCAAGGAATGACTACATCAAAATAACTGAATATCCCCAAAATGACATACATGGGAGGAATGATATTTCCCAATCAGAACTAACAATCAGTCGTTGTTCTGAAATGCACCAACTTCCTTATGTATCCTCACGGAATACTGGAATGTTGGTAGAGTTCCATTTTGAAATACTTCGGAGAAACGCAACCTCAATAGTTTACATAACTATTTTAATTCACCTCTGACTGCAGGCACGGTTCTTTTCATCTGAGGCAGTCTCCAGGCAGGCTTTGGCTTTCCCAACCCTTTCTGAGAATGCTCAAATAGTATCTCTATTGTTCTTCCCACATCATCTGTCTCTGTTTTCATCTTTCTATATGTGTCCTTTTTGTGTCTGAATTTTGGCAGCAGTTCCTTGTTGATCTATGTACATCCCAGCCACACTAACTTGACTTCCTGCTCCGGGAGGAGGAGGAGATCCTTGGAAACCAGACAACAAATCTGAACTCTCGCCTCCAGGACCGTGCCCTGTGAAACACTTCCAAGCAGATCCTTGCCCTCCTGAAGTCCAGGGCTGTGGACTTGAGTGGTGAGGCACTAACACGGGCTGCTCAGGGAAGTCACTGAGTCACCGTCCCTGGAGGTGTTCAAGAACCGTGGAGACGTGGCACCTGGGGACATGGTCAGTGGGCATGGTGGGAGTGGGCTGATGGTTTGACTTGGTGAACTTTGAGATCTTTTCCAACCTTAATGATTCTATGACTTGCCTTGCTTCCTCCTGTCAGGATTCCGAATTCCACCACCCAATGGCCCCAGCATGCAAGACTGCACCCTTCAAACCCCAACCACTTCTTCCTTGTTTGGATATAGAAGGCTCAGCAGACAATTTCCTCTCTTTGGTTTCCTATATCTTAACAATATTTATCTTAACTGCGTACGTTATGACACACGCAAGATAGAGGAGGATATGAGGAGTTCATTAAAAGCTTAAAGTTCCACACCTAGAAACATTATCTAGGATTCAGTTTAGCTAGAAATTCTCAAATGCACTTAGAATCCCGAGGCCGCCTCAGCTCTTCAAGGTTAATCAAATAAATGTTGCATTAAGAGAAAACAAACAAACAAACATAATTCATATAATTCAGAACACATCATACATGGTGTACGACCTTGATGTCAGCCTAAGAGTTCTCTGTGACTATCAATCAAAAAGTGGGGCTTGGTGCCTGGCACGGTAGAGAAGCAGACTCTGCCCAGACATCACGGGCAATTGGCTCCTCAGCACCTAACCTAGCAGATGCTCTCAGCTCTCAGCACAGTTTCAGGAAACAAAACTGCTGAATATCTGTGCTGGGAAAATAGGTGAACTTACTTTCAAGGTGCTCCATCAGAGTGCAGGAAACAAGCAGCGACTTGCTGGTCTATCAGAGCTCCCACTCTCTTTCTATGCATGGGTGCAAAAAGTTCCCACCTCGAAACCTGCTGAAGTTGGGCAGTGCCAACACAGGCTTAACAGGAGATGACTCAGACTTCCCATCCTAATTCAAGTGATTAAACGTGGCTAAGGGAAAAATACATGTGGTGCAGCAATACCTCCACATCACAGATCCCAGCTCACCAGAACACATGTCACGCCTGGCAATTCTAAGCTCACCTCCATGGCACAGCAGAACTGAAAAGGTTAAGACAGCCCTTTCAGAGAATCAGGCGATCACTGCAAAACCTTGGGAAACCTGTTTTGTGAGCAGAGTCTCATGTGAGTCACCTACATTTGTCACTCACTCAGACCCAGACTTTACACACACATACATATAAACAGACATATATACACTGCTTTTATACATAAATTATGTATACTTTGATTCACAATACTATCTCATCTCACAGGAAATATTTCTAAAAAAGATCATTTCAGGCAATTTTTGGCCACAACTTGTGCAGAAGATACTGAGAACTTCATCTAAACAGCAGATTATTTCCTTTTCCCTCAAACATTACCATGAGTGGAGGCACCTTGCATCATCAGTACACTGACAGCGAGCAGTAACATCGGCACCACATCCACCACAAGAAGACAGATTTAAGATGGTTACAATCCAGTGAACAACTAATTTCTCCTCACCTGCCTTCCTTTCCACTCTTGAAATTTTAGCTCCAGGATACAGTCACCAAGGGCAACCATTCACTAAAACAGGTGTTCCCAAAAACATATTTCACCAAACTTTTTGACTGTGAGGATCAAAGGCTTACTGAATGTGTGAAAATGAACACGAAGCATATTCTAATACAAATAAACTATCATTACCAAAAGGACTCTACAGAAGGAAGAGATTAATTTGCCACTTACTGAAAACTGGAAGCTGACAGCAGACAGATCCACAGCCCACAGTCCCAGTTTCTGAGGCCAAGCAATGATGGTTGAAGATGAGGCACTTACGGAAACAAAATGCTAATTTTACCCATTATCTGCACTAGGATTTTTCATTAACAGATACAGACTTTCCTTCTCCTAAAGTCCAAGTCAAGCCAAGTTATCTTTGCAAACGATAATAAAGGAGGCAACCTTTGTTCAAGCTATAGCCTTAAGAGTACTTTGCAGGGGTTTCCGCCTCCATTTTACAGAGATTATTAAACTTCCTCCCATGGTTCATGGTATAAAAGTACACGGTTTAGATTAATAAAGGAAGAAATAATTATTTTTGTGCATATATGAACTATATTGGAAGACATTTTGGAAGCTTAAACAGTTATTTTCTCAGGTGTTTCACCTCTCCATCAAAACCAGCAGGCATTTTAAACTGTAAAAGTTACTTCCCGCTACAGATCGCAGCTGCAGATCGCAGCTACAGCATCTTTCCCATCACCACTAAAGCTGGGGACTCTCCTGGGCTGTTGAGCAGGCAGCATGGCCTAAGGGAGCTGTTGGACATACCATTTCTGATCAGATCTCCAGGCCCTTCATGTTACCTCCTCTTCCTGCCCTCAGAAAGACACTTCAGCAACTGTCCTGGTACTGTCCTTGGATCTGCTTACATTGCTTTCTCTGCAGTGCTCACCCTTCCACGCTTTTTCTTTGTACCTCCCTGCACATCACTCTGCACCAGCCAATAGACAAAGGCATCCACAAGTTTGCCCAAGCTGTCTGCCTCTGCTGGTCAGATAAAAATACATATTTTTGATTCATCTAAGAATAGACGAGAAAAAAAACAACACAGCAGTAAGTGGATCACTGTAAGTCACAGAATAACTTTGTGAGCTTGGCAAAAAGTAGAGATGCAGAAGCAGTGAACTGTCACTGAGTATTTGCAAACAGGGCTGACAGCTCCTGAACCTTCAGTCTCCAGCGGACAAGGCAGGAACCACATCCTTCACCCCAACATGCACAGGTCAGAGAGGGTAAGAGATTTGCCCAAGGCCACATGGTAAGTCACAGACAGTGCCAGGGTTGGGTTTCAGGAGCTCCTGGCTAATATCCTGCATTCAATTATGTCTAAACAAAGCATCTCATTTAGCAGAGGCCAGGTAAAAGAAACAGCCAAGGAAGAACATCAAAACCCCTCATAATGAAAACAAAATCAATCAAACCTCTCCCAGTATCTAAATGCAGGTAGCTCATTACAGTCAAGCCCAGCATGAACACCAGTGACATTATAATAAAAGGCACAGCAACAAAAGAAGATGGAAAATTAATTCTAGCTAATTTAAATAGAGGACTTCAATGCAAAACAAGCAAGTGGCTTGTTGAATTCAACATCACAAATTGCAAGCCAAGGGACTGGAATATTCACAGGCTGTGAATGAGGAGAACAAGTTACAAGGCACTACTTTGCATTACCTACAGATTAACAAAGGGACAAACACAGGTTTGGGACAGATGCAAAAGCAACCATACACTGAGGAGAACTTCAGTAGTATCAATGCAGAGACTGGCGGAGAAAAACACAGACCAAACACCCCTCGACATGTGAATCAGTCTCAGAAAAGAAAGCCAAATAAAACAGAATCAAACAGATCCAAGAAGAAAACTGTGAGCAAATCTAAGCTTACATGGACACCTTAAGCAGGGAATTAAACCCACGTTATCCAGAGACAATTATAGAGCTAGGGAACACAGGGCAACGAGGTTTGTTAGCAGCCCCACCAACATGCCCAGCCCTCGGGCTGTCTGCAGCTGCAGAACCCGCTGCCTGCCACGCAGTGAGTGAAGGCAGCATGGTTACTGCCAGGAGCACCATGGTCTACTGCCAGAAGCACCACGGTTACTGCCAGGAGCACCGCACGCTGTGCCAGCAGTTTCAGTGTCTCTGCTGACATTCGCTCAGTGGAAGGACACGTTGTGTGCCGGTCCATTTAACACCGCTGTACTTAGGCCTCCAGAGTAGGGATGCTATGGAAACAAAGCAGCAGGCAGTAGGGCTGAGATGCAGATTTGTATCCATCAGAAGGCTTTTTCCATCTGCCAGCAACCTGATGAGCCTCACAGAATCACAGAATGGCCCGGCTTGGGAGGGACTACAAGGATCACGAATCTCCAACCCCCTGCCACACGCAGGGCCACCAACCTCCACACTTAATACCAGCCCAGGCTGCCCAGGGCCCCATCCAA
>JAOWBP010051484.1:0-15476 GCA_028571105.1 Tragopan temminckii | reverse complement strand
GGAAGGGAAGGGAAGGGAAGGGAAGGGAAGGGAAGGGAAGGTCCAACCCTTCACACTACCCCAATCCCAACCATATACTCTGAAAAATGAATGGATAAATAAATAAGATTGACTTAACTCAGAGGTACAACACGAATCTTTTCATTATTTTACCTTCTCATAGAATAGTTACTTCTTACACCTTTGAGTATATCACTATTTATATCCTTCTTTAACTCTGGACATGCTTATATTTATCTATGTCCCTTTTTATCTGTGAAAAGCATTGTCAAGTGCTATCTTTTGCCAGCATTCCAAGCTGTGACTTTGTAATCACATCCATATTAATGTAAGGCAGGACTCAAAGTTAGAAGAATGCTATTGATCTGTCCCGTTGTCCAGCAATCTCTTGACAGCACAGAAGGCAGTTAACATAGAAAAAGTTTTCTCAAGTCATTCATAGACCTTAGAAGAGTTCTGAAAAGCATAAAAGTGTAAAAGTAGAGCTTTGGGGCTACTTTCTTGAAAACTTAACACAAGATTCATCATGCAGATAGATACCTTGCTAATGAAATCACTTCATGCAGAAAATCAAAGTCATTAAAGAGTGAATAAAGAGACCAAGATACAAAACTAGCTGTGAGGCTCAGGTCTTCTCTCAGCTATTTGTGCTATAAACACTGTCAATATTGCTGTCTACTAATTGCTTAATTGTTGCTCCCTGAGAGGCACGATATTAATTATATATAATAGCAGTCTGTAGATCTGGGAGATATGGGAACATACATGGCCTTTGAATTCTCATGACAACTGCAAAAAATAGTAGTGATTTCAGTTTAAGTGGTAGGCCTGTATATTTCCTTATATACCTGTTGTTTCTCTGTGTACTGTCTTCATCTTTGTGATGTACGTAAGCATAATACATCAGTAGTATATTCTGCCTGAGGCAGCTTCACCCACCCATTGAATTTAATCACCTGAAACTGGTTCCCTGTTTGGTTGCGTTGCTGGCAATCTGATAGCCAGGAAAAGCCTGAGTTCAGCGTACTGCACATAAACACTGGTGCAGTGTTTATGCACAGCATCCTGATATAATGTAATACTTCTAATGACTATCTTTTGCTTAAAAATAACAATGTAATGATTTAAAAACTCATATAATCATCAGTATGCAAATATTTTCTTTTTGAAATTTACTTTCATTTTAGTGGAAGGTCTATAGCAAGAACTTGTGACTTGTGTCTGCTTTGCTTAATCTTGTCTGATTATGAGCTAAATACTGAAGTTAGTTGGAATATGAACTTGTGCAAAGCAGCAGACAAGTCTTTTCAAATTATGATTGGTGTTTTCATATATCTATATGCTTACAATTTGCTAGAGTTAAATGTTTCTGTTCTTAGCAACAGACTGATTTACTTAAATTGGTGTGAACAAGCACAGGTAAGTTTTTCTGTTCAGTAAGTATCCAGAAACTTGTTCCACAGTAATGGAAAGCAGTCCGCTGGTATAAAGTCCCCCCCTTGAGGAATATCAGGAGGCAAGAGTGCAAATGCAAAGTAGCACTGTTCTCCAACAATGCCAACATCCTAAGCTTCTGTAACATATACCTTATTTCCTTATTTTTTTTCTCTGTATCTGAGATTGAACAGGCCACAGTTGATGAGATATTTTTATCCCTTCATGAGTCTCTTCTGCTACTGATGCCTTAGTTAACCCTTGATACCTCAAGAAAAAAAAAAGAAAAAAAAAAAAAAGTGAATCATGGCCATCTATGCAAACATCCTGCCAGTGCTATTTTTTTTTTTTTAATGTGCACCATGTAAAGTGTTATTAAAATAAGGTATTAGCTGCATAAGGAAACTGTACTGATTTAACTTAAAATCTTTTTTCTTTTTTCTTTTTCTTTTTTTTTTTTTCAGCCTATTTAAGTGGCAGGAAGGCAGTGTTTGAACATTGTTTCAGTTAAACGGTAACAACCTGGCTTCAATTTAAAATTATTCTAATCCTCAAACACTAATCTGATATAAGGCAGTGTCAACATAGTCATTTGTATCAATTAGAAAATAAATCAAGGTAGATTTACCTAGGTTTAAACTAGATTTGATGGGAGAAGGGGATATATTGCTGGGGAACAGAGAAGAGTCAGGGAAGTCTGTCACTTTAGGAAGCAGCAGGGAAAAACATCGGATTTGTCCCAGAGGATTGTGGAAATGCTCCTCCAAGAAGGTAATGTGGCTGGAAGCCTAGCTGAAGTGCCTCTATACCAACGCATACAGCATGAAAAATAAGCAGGAGGAATTGGAAACTGTGTTGCAATTCAAAAACTATGATCTTACTGCTGTAATGGAAACCTGAATCACATAACTGGAATACCACAACTGGAATACAATGACTGAGGGCTATGAGCTTTTTGGAATGGATTGGTGAGGTAGGAGAGGTGGGGAAGTCACCCTCTATGTCAAGAAGTAGATAGACTGCAACATGCTTCCCTTAAGAAACAGTTGGGAACAGGTTGAGGGCCTGTGGATTAAAATTAGAGATGGGACCAATAAAGGGAATCTGATCATCAGTGTCTACTACAGGCCACCTGATCAAGTGGACCCTTTTGGCTTTCTTCCTTCAGCTGCAAGAGGTGTTGCACTTGCAGTCTCACATCCTGATGAAAGATTTCAACCACTCAGATATCTGCCGGGAAAACAATGTGGTGAGCTGTGAGCAGTCCAGGAGACACCTGGAGTCCATTGATGACAACTTTCTGATTCAGATATTGGGCAGACCCACCAGTGACGAAGTATTGCTGAATCTGGTGCTCACCAGTGTGGAGGATTTCATTAATGGTGTTAAGATTGAAGACAACCTGGGCTTCAGTGACCATGCCCTGGCTGAGTTTGTCATCTTGAGGAATATGGGCCTGGCAAAGAGCCAAGTCAGAACCCTGAAATTCAGGAGAGTGAACTTCAGGCTGCTTAAGGAATTGTTGGATAAGATCACCTGGGACATTGTCCTTAGGGACAAAGGAACAGAACAGAGCTGGCTACCCTTTAAAGGGTGCCTTTCTGAGAATGCAAGAGTTCTCTGTCCTCCAGAATAAGAAATCAAGCTGACAAGGCAGGAAACTGGCATGACTGACCAAGGACCTGCTGATCACACTGAATGAAAAAAGAAAAAAGTATAAGCAGTGGAAGCATAAATGGGTGGCCTGGGAAAAGTACGGAGATGCTATTTGGATGTGCAGGGATGGGATCAAGAAGGCCAAGGCACAGATGGAATTGAAGTTGATGAGATACGTTAAAAAAAAGCAAGAACGGATTCTTGTTTCACTGGGCAGAAGAGACAGGTGAAGTAGAATGTACTCCCTACAATAAATGAAAAAGGAGAGCTGGCTTTCTCAGACTTGGAGAAGGCTTTGGCTTCTTTGCCTTGGTCTTAATGTCCAATCAGACTTCTCATACCTCCCGTATCCCTGAATTCTAAGTGGGGGCCAGGGGACCAAAATTCCCAAATCGTGGAGCAAGGTCAAGACAACTCATGAGGCTGAATGTTTACAAGTCTAGGGATGATAACATCCCAGGGTTCTGACAGAAGTGACTGATGTAGTTGCCAAGCCACTCTCCACACTTGAAAAACCATGGCTGTCAGGTGAAGTTCCTGGTGACTGGAAAAAGGGAAGTATCACTCCCATGTTCAAGAAAGGGAGAAAGGAAGAACTACCAGCTGATGAACCTCATGTCTTTGCCTGGGAAAATCATAGATTAGATCCTCCTGGAAGAGATGTTAAGGCACATGTGAGATGTGGATGTGATCCAAGATAGACATCATGGCTCACCAAGGGCAGATTGTGCCTGACTAGTCTGGTGGCATTCTATGATGGAATGACAGCATTGGTGGACAGAGGAAGAGCAACTGATGTCATCCACTGGACTTGTGTAAGACCTTTGACATGGTCCCACACCACATCTTTATCTCTAAATTGGAGAGATGTGAATTTGAAGGCTGGACTATTCAGTGGATAAATAACTGATTGGATGATTGTAGACAGAGAGTCGTTGTCAATGGCTCTGTGTCCTGGTAGAAGCCAGGGGCTTCCTCCAGGGATCTGTCTGGGGACCAGTTCTCATCAACATCTTTATCAACATAGACAGTAGAATTGAGTGTGCCCATAGCAAATTTGCTGATCACGCAAAGCTGAGAGGTGCAGTTGACACAATGGAATGAAGGGATGCCATCTAGAGGGATCTGGACATGCTCGAAAAGTGGGAAATGAGAATCTAATGAAGCTTAGCAAGGCCAAGTACAAGTGTTGTACTTGGATTCAGGGTGATCCAAGATGTGTGTACAGACTGGGAGAAGAACCAATTGAGCAACCCTTCAGAGAGGAGCTTGGGGGCTCCAATGTGCAAAAAGCTGGATGCAAGCCACCAGTGTGCTTTTGCATCCTGGAATGCCAACAGTATCCCAGCTGCATCAAAAGAGGGGTGACCAGTAAGCAAGAGCGGTGCATGTTCCTCTCTACTCTGCCCTTGTGAGACCCCATCTGGATTACTGCATCCAGGTCTGAGGACCCCAGTACAGGAAGGATGCAAAGCCTGTTGGAGCTCATCCACAAAGATGATTGAAGGGCTGGTGCACCTCTCTGGTGAAGAAAAGTTGAGGAAGTTGGGTTTGTTTAGCTTGGAGAAGGGGAGGGTCTGGGGAGACCTCACTGCAAACTTTCTGTACTTGAAGAGAGCTTACAAACAGGAGGGGGACCCAAATTTTTCATGGTCAGGTAGTGATAGGACAAGAGGGAGTGGCTTTAAACTAAAAGAGGTGAGATTTAGGTTAGGTGTTAGGAAGAAATTCTTACTTAGAGGGCTGTGGAGCACTGGGAACAGGCTGCCTAGAGAGGCTGTGGATGCCTCATCTCTGGAGACATTCAAGGCCAGATTGGATGGGGCCCTGGGCAGCATGATCTGGTGGGTCGCAACCCTGTCCATGACAGGGGGGTTGAAACCTGATGATCTTTAAGTTCTTCTCCAACCTAAGCCAGTCTATAATTCTATGTAAGATAAAGAGGGGTAAACTTCTCATTTAACTGAAGTCTACCATCTTGAATTTCCTGTTTGATTGAGTCTTGACAATGAATAAGAAGAGACAAAATAAATGGAATTCTGGAACCTTGGATGGTTTACTGCTAGGACTAGTCACTCATTTAGCCATACCGGTGCAAGGTTAAAAAACAGTAGGAGTGACCTGAAAATGGATGTGACTGAGGAAGTTTGCAGTTGTCAGCATACAGATGAGATCCTTGGCTATTCTTTTTGGCTTCATTTCCACTATGCGGGAATGATCAGCAAGCTGTGGATCAGCAACCTCATTGTTGCGAAGTCATGAATGTTCTTTCTCTGCTCATCTGTTCTTAGAGTGAATATATCACAGGTGCAATGTACCACAGCATTTCTTTGCGGCACAGCAATGCTGAGTGTCAAAGAGCAGAAGAAAGATGAGAAAAAGCATTTTTGCAAAATGTGTCCTGAAGGCAGATTTTATTGTTACTTCTCATAAATCCAATTGAAAAGGCTGTCATTTACAATTTTTTAAGCAACTATGATCAGTGGGGAAAAAAAAAAATAATAGCTCTCTGGAAAATCAGAATACCCATTCTACTCCACTAACACAGCATAATGTTACATTCTAGAAACCATATTATTTTCACATTTCAGTGTCCGTGATTGATAGCTGCTTGCAATAATGTGTCATATTGTACCCAGATGAAAATACATTGTATTGTATATGCTGTGTATATTGTGTCAGTTTACTGGCAATACTGTATGCTTTGGAAAAGGAAGCAAGTTCTCTGCCATCATTTTCTTGATGTTTATGTACTGACTATACACCTACTTCTCTGCCAAGATTCCTGTTTCTTCACCACACCCCACTTGATAAGCAGATTTCTTCAGGAATATCACATTCATGCAGGTGGTGACTGGGAGATCAAAGTATTTGAAGGGCAGGCTGAAACATGTTTCTTGGCATTGGAATGGCTGAGGAGCAAATTAAAACAGTATGGCTCTATTACATTTTTATTTCCCATTAAAATGCCCATGCCATTTTACTACTGTTTATATGTATATATACATACTAGCCCGCAATATATTTGATTTGAGGATTAAATACCAGACATCTTAGAAGACTGTCTGAGGGCTGTCTTACTGACCTATACAGTACTTTGTTTCCAAATTTGGCTGTATACCCCAGAAGCAGAATGCAGAATGAGACAAGAAGAGAATCATTCCTGCATCATTCCAATCCCCTTAGCAGGTCAGTGGGTACCTTGATACACCGTCAGAATGCCATTCTGGGCAAAATCAAACAGGCAGTAATATGGGAAGTGTTGCAGCTCTTTAGCAGTGTGACAGACTGGTGATCACCAAGGGGAAGAGCAACAAGGTTAACTGAGACAGAACTACTCAGATCTACTGACTAATTATATGGCATTAAAGTAAGACATAGTGTCCATTTGTCTGATGGATAAGAAAAAGACCAATTTGAAATGTAATGGCATAAGTCAGCATAATAGCGGTGTTGCCGTCTAGAAGGACCAGAAGGAATGACAAGGAAGTAGTCTGCCTTAGCAAGACTATAAGCAAGAAAGAGGTTGTGATTAGTTGTGATTTACAAATACCCTGACACTAAATCTAGCCTGCTTCTTTCATATCTCCAAACAGAAATAGAGCCTCACTCTTTTCCCAACACTATGAATTCCAAATCTCCTGATTGTCAGTCTCTTTTGTATTTTAGGTTTTTCATGATACCTCCTTCCTGAAGAGATGAGATGAGAAATAATAAAGTCAGAAAAGTTCATTGCTCAGATGAGAGACGCAGAGGGAGAAAACCGGTTTGGGGACTGAAAATTAATTCTTAAATTCTAACCTTTAGTGAGCTTATATCAAGCATGGTTATTTTTCTGCTTTAAACAAAAATTACTTAAGCCTAAATATCTATGCAAGCAGCTTCTTTTTCACCTAAAGTAATTATGCCAGCTGAGGATCTGGACAAGTAACATTCCAAGTGATTCCCAGACTACTTACTATCATTTCAGTTAACTCAAATAGCCAATCCTATTTTGAGAAAACTGAGTACTTATTTCCAATACTGCATTTACGTCAAGAGTTTTAACAATTCTAAATATATCTTCAGCCTCACAGGAGAGCTAAGTTTTGAAAGGAAAATGGCAGATAGCAAAGGCTTAGTTCTAACATGGAAAGCAAATAACAAAACTAAATCTCACATCTTTCTTCAATTCTGACTTCTAATAGTCTGTCATGGACAGCATGAAAACTTGAGGTTACTCTGTCATGGACCTGATGACCTAATTCTCATATGCTTTACTTCTTATGGATTTCTGAATTAAAAAAGGAATTTAATACTGTCCATGTAGTGTTCCCTGATTCAGATTTTCAGGTGTAACAACTAAACATCCTGAGGTGTCGATGTGTATACTTCACAATATTGTGAGCCATATTTTAGAGCCACAGGATAAGCTATTGATGCTTCATTGGCCTAGTATCTATTCCAGGGGTGGGAAAGAAGTACCAAGAGATTTGTGTAGCAAATAACTGTGGAAAAAATGTTTTAAAGTCTGCAAATGTTTGAAAATCTTAAAAAAAAAAAAAAAAAACAAAAAACAAAAAACTTTAAGAAGAGAAGGTAGTGAATTGACCAATTAGGAGAATCCATACAACATGATTGTTGCATTTTGGACCTCAGGCAGATTTCCCACATTTCCTAATATTCAAATAATTTCCATGGACTGATGAAGTCTTAGGCCAAAACCTGACACATTTCAAGAGAAGAAAAACAAACCAAGTCTTGGTGCTTCTTTAGAAGGCAAATATTGACTTCTTCTGCATCTGAAGACAGGCTCAGTCTTGTTTGAAGTCATTACTATGAGCTTTGATGTAACTTTACCAGAGGGTTATATTCCACATCAAATGTGTATAAAGAGCTGAAATTCTATCTGTGGGAGGATTTTTTTACTGTTATTGTTTGTTTATTTTTAATTATTGTGCTGTTTTTAGCTATGGCTAAGTCTGTTTTAGTGTTTCTTACGCATTCTGGAGCACAGGAAGAACGTGCTGTACTTCTGTCCCTGATGACTCTTGAAGCAGTGCAGAGAAGTAGCTGAGACATTTTCTGAAAAAAAAAGAAAATACGGTCAACAGCTCCATGCCACTGACCAAATTTAACAGTTCAGTCTGACCTCCAAACCCAACCAATCTTACAGATGAAGAAACAGAGAGAATGAAACCACTTGTAGAGACTGTTATAATTTCTTAGAGTAGGAAGACAGGATAAATACCTAGTACTGAAATTATCCACTCTATTAACCTTCTTTCTATTTAGGGAGACCTGGAAAATTATCTTTTCTGTTAGAATTTGAGAAAAGATGAGAAAGGAATGAGAGGCCTCAGAAATCTAAAAAAAGAGAGTAGCTTGCTCTCATCTAAACTACTTAAGCTCACTTCAAGGACCATGTCATCCTGCCAGGTGCCAGTCATAATCTCAAGTCAACTGCCCTGACATAACAAGACTATAGTCAAGACTTTGCTGTTAAAAACACGTTCAACATCTTTGACATTTCTGGAAGTATGTGTTGTCTGATAGCCAACAGGAGCTAATTTCCAGATGGGTGACTCACTGCTAAGTGAAGGAGGTAGGCTGACATGGATGTGAGAAGATGACGGAAGACCTCTGGTGGCAGGAGTATCTTAGTCTGAACAGCAGGCTGAAGACTTCCAGCATGTGGCTCAATACCAA
Organism: Tragopan temminckii; assembly: GCA_028571105.1. Classification (NCBI taxonomy): domain Eukaryota; kingdom Metazoa; phylum Chordata; class Aves; order Galliformes; family Phasianidae; genus Tragopan; species Tragopan temminckii. The sequence goes on along the minus strand of JAOWBP010051484.1, from coordinate 6,698 downwards.
GTGAGTTATGCATTTTTTTTAAGAACAATGTATTGTGCTTGCAATGGAGCCAGGTGTGAGGATACAGTCACTGCATTACAGTGCCTTGTGAGATGTGTAGTGGTGGAGTTGAACCTTTTCTAGAGAAAAAACACATTTTCAGAGCACAGCTAGGGGTTTTTGGAAGAGCTATAAGAATTATGTGGCAATCAACTTTTTCTTGCAGATAATAAAGAACTATTTTGTAATGTTCTGAAATAGTTTTTCGAAAGTTAGATATTTAGTTTTTAAACCACAGTAAGGGAACATTTTTGGAGTTATATTCATCATTAGGTTAAAAACCCAGTTGCCTGAGACTGCAGTCTAATATATCTTTTTGATTTACATAATGTCCTTGGAGTAGGAAGGAATAAGTCTGGCAGAAGCTATTGCAAAAGGGTCTCTAAAGTACACTTCTGGCAGTAGTCTTGCTGTTAACAGACATTTAGGGCAGAAACAAAGGACTGCTGTTTCTGTCTCATATATATCCTAAGGCAGGATAATTTTTGGCTTTCTAGTTCTCTTGAGAAAGAGAAAAAGAAGGAAGAGAAAAGGAGGGGAAGTAGAAAGTACTTCAAATCAAGAAAAAAAAAAAAAAAGAAAATAAAAACCACTACCAACGACAGTAACAACAAAAACCCAATAAAATAAACACACACACACAAAGATCTTTTTTCCACCTTTAACATTAGTTACTAAATATTTGCCTCCCTATGTCTGCTTGAGAGAAAGCTGAAGAATTTGTCCTCACATGAGACGTAGCTGGGTTAATAATTGATATCATTTGTTATTTATAACATAAATACGAACAGTTTCATGAACAGTTTCTTATTCAGGAGTTATATCAGGGAAAACAACAACAACAACAAGTCAAAATGTTGTGTCAGATGATCAAATGACCTAGCAAGTGAATGATGCATTCACAGTCTTGTGAATATGGCCCCAGCCCCCAAATTAATTTTGGAGTTCTTAAGCTCAGTCCTGCTGTCTGTGCTTCATGTGTCCTCGGCTCAACATCAGCTTGCATATATGCAGTATTGTGGGTAAGTATTTCAAGCTCTTTTGTGTCCAGAGCTTGGGAAAAATTTGATGGTGTATTGCAGTAACTTCTTTTCTGATTATGATAAACAGTGATAGGAGGGTGTCTATATTTCAAGTATTATCAATGGATAGCTAAGTTGGTTCTCAGAGAGAAAGATGCAGAAACCATCCCTTAGAATATTTTTAGTTAAGGTTCTGAAAGTGCAAGCAGATGCCACTACATCTGTTATATCCTCTTCCCATGTTTGAGTGTATCTTCTCAACCACATTAGCTGGAGATTTCATTCTGAGAGAAGCAACAACAAACATAGATATTTCCCCTCAGTTCCGAAGCTTTTAAGGAAATAACACTTTAAAAATGCCAATGTATCTTACAGCTTCCTAGCTAAATTTAAACCACTCATGATTCAATTATTAATATTTACACATGTAATACAAGAGACTCATTTTAATTTATGTTGGGCAAATGGCTAAAGATGTATGTGCTAACAGCAGTGTGACTGATAGACCTAAAAGCAAAGGAAACAGCTGTACTCCATGAGAAATGTAAAGGACAACATGCATTATGTGGTATGTATGGACAGTTTCACAAAGAGAATAGAGGAGGAAACAGTAAATGACTAAGTGTGAAGAAACATTTGTTCATATTACTGTTTGCAATTACTGAATATTTATAGGACGTGCTATGTGTGCTTTTAAATTTATTTTCTAGGAGAATTTCTATCACCATATATATGTATTTGCATACCGTGTTAAATTACTTTGTTCTTCTCATCATCACATGCTTAGAACATAGAGAACCAGGACTTAAGATCTGTGAATCTTAATTGAAAATGATAGTTAATTGCTGTTGCTGATGCTGATTTATCAAGGCAATGATTTTCAGTTGCTTCACAAATTCTCCTCTTTTATCCTTTGTAGCATTGATGCCATAGTAAAAACCAATGGAATAAAATTTTGTGTTGCATTCAATGGAATAAAATCAGCACAGTGTTCACAGAGAACTATTTAAGTGCTACATATCAGGGACTCTGTTATAAAAGTGTCCAGGAAGCTCTGTTAGGAATCAGTAGGATAGGCACATGATAAAGGGGACACTTGGGAAAGGAACACTTATTTTATTGTGACTCATTGAGAATTAGCTCCCTGGTTAGTAAAAGCAAGACTGAAATAGCAAGCAATTAAATCTAAGAAAAGGGAAATTGGACTATGGATCCAAGAACAGCCAGAGCATAGGGCTCCTTCTTGCACTCACTCTGAGATATTTAGGAGGTCCTGAGCTCATTTCTGCAGAGCTGCAACAAAAGACCTGAACAATGTTACTTTTATCTGCTACAGACCCTTCCTGTGCCTGTAATTTAGGCAGGCTTCTGGTAGCAGGGAAGATGTGGAGGAGCATTTGAGGAAGAAGATGGAAGCCTCTGATTCCTAAGAGTGCATTTCACAGGCAGCTTGAGCTGATGTAACAGGTCACTGCTACAGCACAAAGACACCCTGGTTATCTTGAGCTGTCACAGTACTTTTCCATAAGCTGATTCAAATCACTTAGCAGAAAAGGAAGCTTGTAGAGACAGCGTGTGAACTTGTGTTGAATTTGTGAATTGAGTCAACTCGTGGGGGAACCTGTGTGCACTAGCAGACAGAAAGTGAGGTCACACTACATGCCTGGGAAGGGGGAAAGGGGCAGAGGCAGGGGCAGGTGCTCAAGGATCCTTGTGCGTCCCTTCCAACTCAGGATATTCTAGATATTGTGTGAAGAGACTAAAGGAGAACAGAGAATGGAGGGAAGAGGGAGAGAAGAGTCTGGGAGACCTGCTAACAAGCAGCTATTGTGTGCTGACTACTAAGTGGATCACCATGCGTGAGAAGACTAACATGATAATGAGGAGGCTGTGGGCACATAAGGAACTGAGAGGGGAGACAGTCAAGGCAGCTGACTCAGACTGGCCAAAGCAGTGTCCCATGCCCTATAGCATTGTGCTCAGCAACAGAACTGGGGGAAAGAAAGAGAAAATGGGGGAGATTGGTGGGGTGTCAGTTGTCTTCCCAAGAAACTGCAATGCTTGATGAGCCCTGCTTTCCTGAACATCTGCCTGCCAATGGGAAGCAGAAAATGAATTCCTTGTTTTGCTTTGCTTGCATGCACACTTTTGCTTTATTTGTCTTCATCTCAATCTATGAGTTCTAACACTTTTACGTTACTTTCTATCCCTCATCTCACCTGGGGAGAGTTATCAGGAATGACTGTGTAGTGCTGACCAGCCTGTTGAGGTTTACACCATAGCTGTTGTGCGGGATCAGTGTCTGCAAAGTCTGTTTCTACAGCAATAAGGCAAACACTTCTGGGAATTATTCCCAGGCACTGCAGCTGAAATGTCTGTGCTGTACAGCTGCCAGTGGTTGCTGGTTTTGACCCGGACTGATGAGCGATCTTTCAGAGGCCTTGGGGATGGAGCAGAAGTTCGTATGGTTATGAACCATTTCCAGTAAGCAGTTTGTAAGAGGCCACGCTGTTTTGAAGGGTAAGGTAATTATATGTTATCAGAATTGGCTGTACTGTTCCAGTTGACTTTAGTGCCATAGAGATGTCCTGGGCTTTTTTAACTTAGTATCAGAGTCAGAGGTAAAGAACAGGTTGTATTTTGGGCTTTCTTTGCATACCGTTTTGTATCATTGTTTAATTTGGACGGAACTAAGCTTAAACACTCGGGCATAAAATCCCTCCTTGCTGGTTTTGTTTCAGAAGAGTCTCACCATGAGTTTATTTTGCTGCCTCATGCATTTTAGGGGACATTTTTTATTGACTAGACAATACAGACAACACAACAAAAAGTTTCATGCCGTAGGGAACAAAATGGTATGTTTGGTTGGTTTTTTTGAAAGCCATTCAAACAGAAATTTGATAAAGCTCTCTTTATTTCCTTTTCCATTACAAGAAAGAAACATTATTTCCTTATTTTTTAATCCTCTTTACTGTCTCCAATGTCAATTCCAACTTTAAAGCCAGTGTGTTCCTTAAGACTTCTCTAATGATTTTTTCTCCCAGACGATGCAGCCTCTTATTTATACTGTACTTTCTTTTTAATTGACTTGCTAAGCTATCTTCCAAAAGCTTCCTTTCTTTTCTTCTCACTTTCTTTTGGAGTTCAGAGAAGGCAATTTGGTCTGATTGTAGTCTGTTATAGATTTTGGAAATATTCCAGAGTCTAAGGCAGCACTAAGACAAACTGTCAGAATCAATATTTTTGAAGTTTTAGCTCTTAGTTAGACAAATTTGACAATAATGCTGAAAGAATGTTGGAAAATGTCACAGACAAGTTAGGAAATTGTGATATAATGTTTGGTGAATAAATAACACACAGAATGACATTGCAAAAGGAATCCTGGGGAAAATGATACCTTCAAAATATTGTCACATTATTAAACCCCAATTTTTGCTCCCATTTACTCCAATTTGTGTCTTCAACAATTTCATTGACCTAATACCAGGATTGGATTCTTTCTTCCCCCATATAATCTTTTACAAAAGTCACACCTCAGTGGAGTTATTTTAGCAAGAAATAGAGAGAGCTCAGGCTTTTAATAAAGGGACATCAGAAGCTGTGTGGTCATTGTGACTGTTTTGTTTGAGCAGTGAGTGCGTGGCACAGGCTGCTGGCACATTTCTTCTTGCTGCTCTTGGCAGCGTGATCCTTGGTTTTGGAGGTCGATGTTTCTTCCCCTTGAAATCCATAGGGAACAGAGAAAATGGGCTGAGGTATTTGGAAACTCCCTGTCTGAGTTTCAGATATAGTTGAAATAGATCCTTAATCCTGACAAATTGGATGTAGACCTGAGATTGCCACTTTGTATATTACCTACATCATTACTATTTTTGGCCTGTTTAACACCTTTCAGCTTCATGAACTGGTGTAAAGCAACTGTGAACTGGGTCCAGTGGTATCCCATTGACTAGGTATTCACTGAGACAAACACTGTGTGCAGACAGCCCCGTGGCTGTACTCCTAGGAGTGGGCCAAATTAATACCCTTCAAAGATGAGAGTGTTCAAAGACCATCCTATAATACAACAGTATTTTAAAAATTACAAAATATAAAATCACATTTTAATACAGTTCCTATGAAGGGAGATGGCATAAGTAAAGCGCTCAGACTGAACAGGTGAGTTATTTTTATATTTTTGGTGTCACCAGGAAACCCAACAGAATTTTTATTTCTTACTATAGACTTTCCTTTATTCTCTGAAGATAAAATGAACATTCAATTTACACTGGTTGAGACAGCAGTGTTAGCCTAACATTTTTCCCCATACAGGATAACCCTGAATTTATATTGCTAAGTAACAAAAAACCTCAGATAGCAGACAAAAACAAAAACAAAAACAAAAACAAAAAACAAAACCATAAAGGCAAAACTTCCTCCCTTGCTTTTGAAGAGGGCAGTATGTGCTATTTTCTTGCCTTTGTCTCCTCATTGTTCACAATCTTTGAGTTTGTCACCTGTTGTCTTTCATGGGACACAAATTTGGCGGAGTCCAAATACCACACACTGCTGTTTTCTCCAGCAGGAGGACTCCTGGGTCTCTGAATGGCTGTCTAAAAAATTGCTTTTTATGATCTTTTGGTTCAGCTGGCACTGCAGTGGAGGCCAGCTACAATTGTTTGAACAGTTTGCAATGAAGAGGGCAGGAGGAATAAATGTTTGCTCCTTCCCTTGGGATTGTTAGGAATGCATCTGCCAGCGTTAAATGTCTCAGAGTTTATTTCAAGGAATGAAGTGATCTGCCTGACAGTATGCATTTTATCCTCAGAATTTAAAACATAGTCCCTTAGGTTGTCCAGATAATGCATTTATTTTTGCTTGCTGTTCGGTCTTTACTCTCCAAGGGTTGCTCACCATCCAAATGAACTCCTGAGATAGGTATAATATAATATGTACTTCTCCCTGCCTGATGTGTCATTTGGACAGCTTATGCATAGATATGCCTTCCAGGACCACTAGGAATCTGCTTGAGATGGCTCAGTGCAGCTACACAGGGCTAAGTGAGCCTGTAGTACTGTTTCTGGTTACTTCAGCATTCATATAGCCATTTGATTACCTCAAGCAATACCCAGGCAGGTTTATGGCTTCGCATTCTAATACTGCAATGAAACAAATCCTTAACTCATCTTTAAATAGAACATGCTTTTTGATTTTAGTAAAATAACGGCAAAGTAACAAACTGTTCAACACTTACCTTCTACATTGAAGCTGCTTGAGTAGCTTAAAATTGCATTTTCTCTGCCTGTCAATTTTTTTGTCTAATAGATCTGAAACAGCTAAGCACATTTATATTGCACGCATGTCAGGACTGCTACAGATCTCCACCAGAGTTTCCTCTGGCTTCACCATGCCCAGGCATAGGGATGAGTTTCAGCAAGGCCAAATGCTGGGTCCCACACTTTGGCCACAACAACCCCAGGCAACACTACAGGCTTGGGGTGGAGTGGCTGGAAGACTGTGTAGAGGAAATGGACCTGGGGATGTTGATTGATGCTCAGCTGAACCAGCCAGCAGTGTGCCTGGGTGGCCAAGAAGGCCAATGGCATCCTGGCTTGCATCAGGAACGGTGTTGTCAGCAGGAACAGGGAAGTGATTGTC
>JAOWBP010051483.1:0-15481 GCA_028571105.1 Tragopan temminckii | reverse complement strand
TCCATCAAGCTTCTCTCAAGTCCCATTACCTGAAGCCTCAGACAGGGAGACAGGGGAAAGGCATGAGCTGCTTGAGGGACTTGGATAGGGGCTAAAATCTTCTTGGGGCAGGAAGTAAAATGTTGTCACATACATCTAGGGTGTCTATCCTTGTGTTGGGGGATCCTGAACTTGTTGGTGAAAGAGGAGAAAGGGGCACCACGCCATCCAGAGGGACATGGACAGGCTTGAAAAGTGGGACCACGTGAATCAAATGAGGTTCAACAAGGCCAATTGCAAGGTCTAAGTGATTAGATGTTAGAAGAAATTCTTTACTCAGAGAGTGGTGAGGCAATAGAATGGGTTGCCCAGAGAAGTTGTGGATGCCCCATTCTTGGAGGTGTTCAAGGCCAGGTTGGATGGGGTCCTGGGCAGCCTGATCTGGTGAGTATCAACCCTGCCCACAGATGAGGGGTTGGAACTAGATGATCTTTAAGGTCTCTTCCAATCTAAGCCATTCTATGATTCTATGGTGATGCCTGCTTTGGTTAACAGTTGGGAACCTGCGGGACACAAGGTTGCATTTTCCTTTATCCTTTCTGAGGTGAAAAGTGAGTGCATTGGAGGAAAAAGGTTTGCTCAGGATCAGGACCTCAGGCTTGTTGGGTAGGAAACCAGATTTGTTCTGCATCAGCAAAGCCAACAGGATCCCATGGGCACCTCATTGCTTGTGAAGTGCCCGTAAGCTTGGTGAATCCTGATCAGCATTAGTGGCAAGAGAAAGGAGAGAGTCATGGAACAAAGTCATTCAAGGCCAGAGAAAATACAGGAGAAAAGCCCAGTCAAGCTTAGGCTTTAGAATTTCCTGAGAGTAAGCTATAGTGAGGTGGAGGTCAGCCTCTTTTCCCAGGTAAGTAATGGTAAGACAAGAGGAAATGGCCTTTAGTTGTGCCAGGGGAGGTTCAGATTGGATATTAGTTAAAATTTCTTCTCAGAAAGAGTGGTGAGGCATTGGAACAGGCTGCCCAGGGAGGTGGTGGAGTCACTGTCCCTGGAGTTGTACAAGAAGAGGGTAGATGTAGCACTGAAGGACATGGTTTAGTGGGCATGAATGTGATGGGTTGATGACTGGACTGGATGATCTTAAGAGGTCTTTTCCAATCTCTATGATTCTATGATGGACACAGGCCCTGGATTTGGTCTTCTGGGTGCTGTGATCTCTGAAGTCCCAGCAGATCCTACAACACAGTGGGCAGTGCCATGCAGGTCCCTTGGGCATGTGGGCAATGGGGATGGTAGACCTGCCTTCAACCCAGGAGGCAGCCATGGGCATGTTTGTTTGCAAGACTGAGCCTAACCTACCTCAGATAGGTGCTCCGATTAATTAGTCAATACATGTTAAGTGCTGCAAAGATTTAAGGCCCTGCTTAATCATTAAGTAATTCAATCATCGATGGCTGCGTGGGTTGCCTGAGGCAGAGCGTGATGAATCAGCTGATTTCTGGCAAGTGCGAGGTGTGGAGGGAGAAAAATTTCCAAGGCTGGGTGACAGGACTATAGGGATGGCAGCAATTACTGAGGCTGATGAGACTGAGAGCATTTATTATGACCTAAAAGAGAGGTCAGAGCCTGAGCAGAATGGATGGTAAGGTCAATGAACTTAACAGAAAAACCTTAAAAGGCCAGCAGGAGCTTTGTTGAGCTCATCAGGCCAAGCCACCGTGGAAGATCAATGTTTGAGACTGAAGCAAAAATGCATGACTGGCACTGGTAAAATGGGGAGCTCTTGCTTGCCATGGATTGGCCTGTCCTACCTGCAGGGACTGGCCCCTTGTCGTAGGCCTGGATGAACCCCTGAGCTGCTGATGAGGGATCAGCTTGTGCCCTCCAGATGAGTTCTTTGTGGAATCAGGCAACCTGAGAGGCTTGAGGGCTCACAGTGGGGACATTGCTATGGTCCAGTCCATCCACCAGCCTGTGACATCTCATCTCCTGCCAACACACACTATGTCCCATCACTCAGAGGTGGGCATCAGACAGAGACCCATGTAATCATTTCTGTGATAGCTAATTCCAACCTTCACAGTACCTCTATTTCTCCCTATTCCTTCCTGTTGAGCTCTCTCATTCTCCATAGTGGGATCTTCCCATTTACACCACTGACTTTACTCCTGGAGTCGTCTGCACAGATGAAAAATGTCCCTCTCAAAGTAAGGAATATGATACTCCTTTAAAGGTGAAACTCACTGATATTAGGACTTTAGATCCTGGTTAATACCATTGCAGATGTGACTTGCAGCTAACCATGGAAGTGAGATGGGAACTCCTTGGCACTGTGCCCCATCCACAGACATCCACAGAGACTTCTGTGAGGCTGGATCTGGGAAGAACCTAATTGGGTGGAAAAAGCCTCAGAGCTCTCTTTGCTGAAATAATTCCATTTGGGGAACTGAGGAGGGGCTGGAACAGCCCTGCAGGGTTGCGACAGAGCTGCTTACCTGAGCTGAACTTCTCCGATGGGGCTGTGGCGGTGACACGTAGTGACTGTGATGCAGAAGCTCTGGAGATGTGCCAAGATTCTATTTGTCTACTACTTTACCTATGGCATGAGTGTCCCCTGTGGGCTCCTATATCACTAATCCTGCCCTAGCCTCACAGATTTCCTCCCAGAGCAGCTCTACAAGAGAAAAACAGCCTGGATGCATTGCCTGGGTCTCAGATGAGACCTGCCCAAATCCTGGAGAAGTCGGCATCACCAGCAGATAGCCCAGTGTCACAGCACCAGCTGCAGGGCTTGGCGTCTGTTCTTAAGGCACCCCCTGTCCTCAGCCATCGCCCACGTCCCTGCAGCCTGCTTTAATCCCTTTTTAATTAAATGTAGAGGGGTGTGATGGTATCAGGAGGGTGGGAGGATGGTGGCCTGGGGTGTTTTGGGCTAGGTGTGTGTGCCAGCCAGCTGGGTTTGTTATGAGCCTGTCAGATCTCACACGCTAGCTTTCTTTCTCTTGAGATACAGCTGCAGCCCAGGCACTGTGTGGATCACCTCTGCGACTTTCCCACTGCTCTGGGATCCTGCTGTGTCCCACCTGGCAGGAGCTGCTATATCTTGGATGTCAACAAAATCAGCAGTGGAAAGGCAAGGTGGCTTCTGTGACAGCACTGAACACTAGGGAGGAGGTTTGACTTAAATCGAAAAGCAGCACTGATGAGATAACCAGAGAGGAGAGAACATGGTCATGGAGATGCTCAAGATTACTGAGGGTAAGGTCTTAGTCTCAGAGGTCATTGCACCAGTGCAGTGCAAAGTGGAACAATCTCATAACATGTGGCCTTGAGCAAAATCAAAGTGATCAGAACAGGGGACAAAGCAACGCTCTTTTCAGCCACTGGAAATGACCAGGCACAGCTGTGTTCTATGTGGCCCAGAGCAGTGGTAAAGTACAGAAGCGAAGGAGCTGGCCTGGATGAGGTCAATGCAAAGAGATGCCAGGGAGTAAAGAGTGTTACATTGAGAAAACCCAACCGTGTTCAGCCATATGGAGCTGAGGTTGGAAACACTCGACTTAGCTGGATGCCCTCCTGTTTTTAACAAGTGGAGGTTTTGATCCCACTTGGGATAGCTGGTGGACAGTAGGTTCCCCATGGCTGGAGATCACTTCATCAAGGCAGCAAAATTATTGCTCAAAGGGAATTTGTGGGCTTGGCAGAGATGATCAGTGCTGAGTTTTGCAAGAGGGCAGATTGCTTAGCATTGTACACCCCACGTATCTTAAGCCCCATGACTCTGAGAAACAGCAACTGGTTGTAGTCCCTCCTTGCTAGAGTCATTTGAGAACCCTCGTGGCTTCATTACATGGACAGCAATGTTGCTTGCAAAATCATAGGATCACAGGATGATTGAGGTTGGAAGGGACCTCTAGGTCCATCTGCTCAAGCAAAGACACTCAGAGCAGGTTGTGCAGAGCAGGTTGTATCCAGGTGGCTTTTGAAGATCTCAAAGGAGACTCCACAATCTCTCTGAGCAACTCATTCCATTCAGATCTCTGCTTGTCAAGCAAATAAATGTGGGGAGAATTAGAAACTAAAATGAGGGGGCAGTCCTTACATCTGTCAAATTCTGAGTTTGAGCCAGTGACAGACTGCTGAGCAAAAGAGATGCTTGAAAGGAGGCAACTTATGTGTCCCTTTGCACTCCCACATGCTCATATCAAGCAGAGCATGGCCCAGCAAAAACACCAGAGGAATGCTCAGTGAAGAGTGTTTGGTCTTTGGGAAACCAACACTTCATCCTAATCAGCTCAGAGATTTTCCCACTACCATGGCAACCACTCCCATGCTGACTAGCAAAACCTGGCCAGGCACCATGGTGTATTGCAAAAATGCTTTTCCTTCTCAAAGCAGAAGCCTGACTTGCTGCTCCACTTGGCTGTGCTGCTGAGCTTGGTGAATGGATTTGGGTTCAGTCTGAGCAACAGGAAGCACTTAGTTACCGCGTGGGAGCACTGGCATATGTTGCCCAGAGAGGTTATGGGGTCTCCCTCTTAGAGATCTTTAGAGGTCACTTGGATGTGGTCCTGGGCACCCTGCTGTAGGTGTCCCTGCTTAAGAAAGGTTGGACCAGATGGACCCAGAGGTCCTTCCCAACCTCAACCTGTGATTTTGGCCATTGCAATACCAACAGTCTTATCTCTAACCACAAGAACTGGTGAGGGGACTGGAGCACAAGTCTTATGAGGAGCAACTGAGGGAACTGGGCTAGTTTATTCTGGAAAAGAGGAGGCTCACGGGAGACATTACTGCCCTTTACAACTCCCTGAAAGAAGATCGTGGTGAGGTGCGGGTCAGCCTCTTCTCTTCGCTGACAGCAACAGGATGAGAGGGAATGGCCTCAAGTTGCACCAGGGAAGGTTCAGGTTTGATTTTAGGAAAAACTTCTCTCAAAGAGTGGTCAGGTGCTGGAATGGGCTGCCCAGGGAGATGGCTGAGTCACCATCCCTGCATGTGCTCAATGAAATGTGGTACTAAGGAACATGGTTTACTGGGTATCATTGGTGGTAAGGTGGACAGTTGTACAAGGTGGATCTTAGTGGCCTTTTCCAACCTCAGTGATTCTATGATTCTAAGAGATGGACGTGTCTTGACCCACTGCATAAATCTGCCTCAAGGCCTTGTATTTTCAGCCTCTATCAAGGCTGGCAGCTTGGCACAAACGACTCTGGAATGGAGAGAAGCTGCTGATGGCTGAAGCAGCCCTGCAGAGATTTTACAGGAAGGGTTTCATGACTGTTTGAAAATGTGGCCAGACACATGCCCCATGAGCTGCTGAGATTTCTTTCTCCTAGCTGTTCTCTTTTTGGTTATTTTAAAGGTTAAGGTTTAAAAAAAACTCTGTGGGACAAGGCCTTATGAAATCCTCCCCAGTGGGGACTGAGGGGATGCTTTGCTGAGGGGATTTCTGCTGGTGGGTTGCTTTTTTTCCTGCAACATCTGTCTGTTCTGAAGTTGGCATTGACTCAACTGCTGTTTCGACTCAACTGTTCACAGAATTCAACTTACAGCTGGAAGTAAATGCATTTATTCCACCCCTTTTCTCCACTGCAGCCAGGTGTGTTCTGCTCTCCTGAAATGATAAAGATGCTGATGACTTCGTTTCCCTTTCTTACCCTCTGCTGTTGGAGTGCCCTCACCCTGCAACTGTGCTGGGCTGACAAAGCAGAGCTCCAGAGACCTGCCACAGTCCCAGTATCAGCAAGTTCAGCTGGGAGCAACAGAGATTTTTAGGTATTAGCTATTAGGCTGCGTGGGAAAGCAGAGCTAATTCAGAACTAACCTGGCTATCTTTCCTGGGGACGAATTTATTGCAACGCTTACCTCCAGGCAGAAAAGAGGGAGAGATTTCTTCCTTTGTTCCTTGTATGAAAATTCAGCACACTCCTGAAGATGCTTGGCTGCTTCTTTTCTGCATTTGTGGTGAATCATACCAATGGGTCTAATTAGAACTGCACTGTGACAGTGTTGGACTGGAAAAACCATAGAGTTATAGAATCATAGAATCATGAAGGTTGGAAAGACTGATAAGATCATCCAGTCCAACTGTCAATCCATCACAGCCATGCCCACTAAACCATGTCCTTCAGTGCCACATCTACACATTTCTTGAACACCTCCAGGGATGGTGACTCCATCACCTCCTTGGGCCGCCTGTTCCAATGCCTCACCACTCTTTCTGAGAAGACATTCATCCTAATATCCAACCTGACATATTTAATGGGCACATTTTACTTCGAGAGGCAGCTTGGAGCAGAGCAGTGCATTCTCTCCTTGGGCCATGTAGAGAAGCAGCTTGGAGCAGAGCAGTGCATTCTCTCCTTGGGCCATGTAGAGAAAGGATTAGAGTGAGGAGAAACACAAAGTGGAGGAGGATGCTTCCCAGTTTGTCCAGAGTGAATCTGAAAAAGAAGGGCTTTTTATAGCCTCGATATCTCCTGTGAGAAAGTCCCAGATGTGCTGAGTGGAGAAGCTGTGCTCTGGGACCTTGGTCTGCAAGGGTCACAATGAGGAGGTAAAGGCAAGCAGTGGGATCCTGGCAGAGCTTGAAAACATCATGAGAGAGAATTGCATTTGTTCAGTGAGAAGGAAGAGCTGGCAGGGGACCTTTCCCCTCTCCTCACATCTGTCCAGTGCTGAGCAAACATCAACTAATCTTCCTGACACTTCTATAAGACAAGGAAGCATTATAGTGCCATAATGATAAGTGCAGTGGAAACCACAGCTGCAGTGACGCATTCTGCACAAAACCACCACTTGGGCAGGCTCGGTCTCAAAATCTGCAAACACAACCCGTCAGGAGCCGGGCTGAGATGCGTTTCCCACAACAGGTCAGGGGCAGACTTCAGGAGGCAACCCAGGCGTCCTGTCTCACAGCTCTCACTTCTGGACTAGACGAGCTCTGTCAGCCAGGGAATAACAGGCTAATGGAGCCTGTAGGGGTGAGGAAGTAATTAAAAGCTGATCTGAGCTCCTGCTTTGGAACAACAGCAACAACAATGTCATATTTTCTTAATGATTTAAATGCACCCTTTCATCTCCAAACTGGCAGGAGCCATCTATTGTTCATTTCTCCTATGTTTGCTCCTAAACTGTTTTGCTCAGCAGACAGATGTTGTGCGAGACCATTTGCCAGGCAGTGTGATGTGGACACAGAAATCAAAACGGAGTAAGGAATGCTAGTTCATAACAAAAAATACATGAAGATTTTCTGTCAAAGGTGAAAATGCTTGTTCTTGTTGCTCAAAGTCAGATATTTGTCAAGAAACAAGATGTATCCATGGGCTCATTCTCAGATGAGATTTCCAAAGAGGGAAAGCAGGACTATCTGGCTTTTCTGAGATGGCTTTGATTCATCCATTACTGGACTTAATGGGAGTTGGTGTTCTCTTGCAAGAAGCATATGTGTGCCAGCACATCCCTTGCAAAGCCAGCAGGCTGAGGGAAATGATGGTTCTCCTTGGTTTTATAGAATCAGAATCATAGATTTGGAATATAGAATCATTCCATTAAGGTTGGAAAAGATTACTAAGATCATCTAGTCCAACCATTGACCCATCACCACCATGCCCACTAAACTATGTTTCCCAGGGCCCTATCTAACCTTTTCTTGAATGCCTCCAGGGACAGTGACTCCACCACTTCCCTGGGTGGCCTGTTCCAATGTTTCTCTTTCTGGGAAGAATTTTCTCCTAATAACCAATCTGAAACTGAAGCACTGTGTTCAGTTTTGAGTCTTCCAGTAAAAGAGAGACCAATAAATTGGTCCAAGTCCAGTGGAGAGCACAAAACACACAAGGAGAGGCAGAGGGAGGTGAGTTTGACCATTTTGGAAAAGCAGATGCTCAGGGGTATATAAATTCGTTCTTCCACTGCTTATGCGGAGGCTATAGACTGCGGAGGCAGCCATTCTCTTCCCCAGTGTGCTCAGGGAGAAGATGAAGAAGCAAACACTAGTTGTGGCTGTAGGAAATGGTCTTGTGACAACACTGTAATGCACAATATGAGACCTTGTTGAGAGGAAGATGGTTTAATTTTAGAACTAAACACAACCCAAAACTGTTATCACTCATTGCATTCACACTTTTGCTGCTTTTGCCTTTTGGAATTCAGTAGTACCTCTGCACAGATAGAGAACTACTACAGGAAGGTGTCATCTTTGGAGACATTCAAGGTCAGGCTGGACCGAGCTCTGAGCACCCCAATCTAGCTGTAGATGTCTGTTTAGTGAAGGGGAGTTGTACTAGATGACCTTTAAGGGTCCCTGCCAATTCAAACAATTCTATGATTGTATAAGCACCAAGAAATGCGTACCTACCAATTCAGCACTGAAACATCAGTATCCAACCTGTCTGTCCAGGATTCCCTGCAACACTGTGGATGCAAGGGATGCTATCTACTGAGTCACATTCAGTCTCTTGGGATCCTCCTTGGTGGATGACAACTTGCTGGTTTTATATGCATTTTTTCTTTTTTTTGTCCCCTGGAGGATCTGCTACTGTTGGCTCTCTCCATCCTGTCAGTGAGCTACCAGGATTTACCCACTGACCTTTATCTCCCAGCCCAGGTGTCCTGAGATGGTGCACACAGATGTTCTGAGATGTTGCTGACTTGCTCTCTTTCGCGCCATGGGTACATGTTATTTGTGTAGCCCTTTGTCTAATGAAATGTCATTAACCTTACTAATGCCTTACTTCTGACTCCTCTGATAGTCCTCTGCCAGACTACAGACTACAGAAACTCTCTAGATCCCTTCTGTGTGCACAGCTGTGGTCTGTTCGGTGGGGTCTCAGTACAGGTTTCATAGAGAGTACTCACAAGATGGGAATGGCTTCCATCTCCTGCCCATCTCCACAACCTGATGTGTTTTTGAGGGTGAGTATCCTCTAGCTTTTAGACAGAGAGTGGCCATCTACCTTGTTAACATAGAGGGGGCAGAGGGACTGTGATCCCAAGGCACTTTGCTCAAACACTTTGATCCCACTCACTGTGCTCTCTTTGCCAATCAATTTTCACAGCATCCACAGGACAACCATTCTTTGTACTTCTGTGAGCCCTGGGGTGAAAATTATTGGGCAGGGGGAGAGGAACAGATATGCACAATGAGTGCGTAAGGGGATTTCCTAATCACATAGGAAAACTGACTGAAAATGAACCAAAGCAAAAACCCTCTTTTTGCAATCAGCTTCCCCAAAGAGCTCGGAAGGACCCTGTCCCAGCTCATACCCTGGTTTCCTCCAAGTCTGCCCTTCAGGCCTGCCGAGTCTTTGGTTTGCAGCAATAATTTATCCCCCACATGATTCAGAAAGTTTTAGTCATCACCCAACAGCTGAATAAACCTCTTGTCTGAATTCCCCTGAAGGCCCAAAAGGAGTCTGCTTATTGAACGCTCATTTGACCGGATAATTTGAAGACAGTTTTCAAGCACTCTGCAAATGACCTTCTCTAACTTAGTTCAGCTCTTCAATCTCCTTGGCAGCAACATCAGCAGTTTTCCATGTATTTTTATTTCTGATTGGCACAGGCTCTGACATTTCTACCACCCTAGCATCATGTTTACCCTGCTGAGACTCAGAAGGATGAAAGGGAGCCCCTATTTGCCACCATAACCCATGTGCTACCTTCGTATGGCCTGGAAACTCAATTGCAGGGCATCATTTGCAAAGACTAAGTGATCTTAAAAGCTTGCTTCCTTGTTTCCTCTCATCCTAGAACATTTAGAAGTGGCTTCCTAGAACAGGTCTGTCCTCCGAGTATGGAATAAATTGCTTGTTCCCCAGCTTTCTCTCTCTCTTTTTTTTGTTTTGTTTTGTTTTGTTTTGTTTGGTGAGCTCTGCTGATTACTCTTGCTGCTGTTTTCTGGCTTGCTGGCATGGCTGGGTTGCTTTCTCATTGTTGGGCAGATAAGCTGCAGCGTTCCCATGGGCAGAGCATGACAGGTTTTTAGTTCCACCATTAATGCTTTCCAGTAAAAAAATTTGTTTCCTGCAACCAATCTCATGCATGGCTTTGAAACATATTTTCAGTGAGTCTATTCACTGCACAACCACCTGTGTGAACGTATGTAAAAAAATTAGTCAGACAATTGCCTTGTGTTTACACTTTTCCTCACAGTGCGTTCCCAGCTTTTCTGGAAAATACAAACTACATGTGGCAAAAAAAAGCATTTGAGCCATATTTTCAGAACTTTTTGTGATCAGATGCAGAAATAGATAATGCATACCACAGTCAGTAGGTAAGGATGCTGATTTCAGTTTGCTGGAGATACAAAGCAAATACTGCCCTGCTTTCTTGTAATGTGAATGTTCTCCCTGACAGTTCCTCCAGAAGCTCATCCATGCCTTTGAAGCCATTACCTATTGCAGCCAGGTCAGGCAAAGGACTAAAGATCTGAGATATCAAAATTCTTACCCCTTTTGCAAATACCATTTGCTAGATAGAGGCCTCTCTCAAGTGCCTTGACTAATGGAAATACAATGCAGTGATTGCACTACTTATTACTGCAGAGAAGTCTCTAAAGATCTCCAAAACCATTCTTTAAAAACTTCCAGGCTCTGAAAAAATAATTATCATAGAATCATAGAATCGTTTGAGCATGAAGAGACTCTTAAAGGCCATCTAGTTCAACTCCCCTGTAATGAATGGGGACACCTACAGCTAGATCAGGTAGATCAAAGCCCATCCAGCCTGATACTGCATGTCTTCAGGGAGGTGGGGCATCTGCCAGCTCTCTAGGCAAGCTGTGCCAGTGTTTCACTACCCTTATTGTAAAAAACATTTTTGTTACTCAGGGGAATCAGCTGAAGCTTCAGAGGCAGGAATTTATTTACTAGAGGAGAATTCACCTGAGTGAGTGGTGGTGATGGGGATGTTTCATCCTTTCAGCTTTGAAACCTAAGGGGTCTGAAACGAAGTCAAAGAAATGGTGGTGAAAGAAAACATGGGACTTTCAGATCACTACTGGATCAGCCTGAATACAATGTGGGGACCTTTTCAGAAATAAAGGTCTGAGTGAAAGCATCTGGTTTCACGTTTTTGCTCTGCAGGGGAGATGGTCCCTATAGGAAGCCCAGAAACTTTGGCAGGTCACAGCTGTGTTGTACCTCAGGACTCTCCCAGTTCTGCCCCAGGCAAGCACTCCCTGCAGACGCTCACCCCCTGCCCCTCTCTCCCTGTCCCTTTTCTTCCTTGTTCCAGCTCTTTCTCCTTGTGCTCATTTCCCTTTCCAGCCCATAACTCTGTCCTGAGCTGTCTCACAGACTCTGATCTTCTCCCCAAGTGACTTTGCTGTTGCGGTCTCCTTCTCTTTGCTTCCCACTTGCCTTCATCCACTTACCATGTTATCTTGTTCTCTCTTAGAGGAACTCTGCCAAAAATGCCCTCTCTGTGCAGTTAACTTGCCTGATATCAGCAGGAAAATATTTTTTCCTGCTCTTTCTTTAGCAGCAGCCAGGAAGGTTTCTCCTGCTGAGGGAAGGTACTTCAGTGAATTACTTACCTCACTCAGATGCCTTAGAGGAGACTGCATGCAGTAAATCCGGCCCTTCTGTCCCTTAATTTCCCTGTCCAGATGCACTATGACAAGGCAGTAAGAAGAACTGAGTTGTAAAGTCCATCCCAAACCCAGATGGGAATCCTTAGCGTCTCTGAGGTAGAGTGATGCCTGGGAGATCTTATCCTAGTTGATGTCTCTCCATGGATGGCACAGAGTGTAGATGACAATTTCACATGCAGACACCCACTACTGTCTGCACTGACTTAAATCTGTGGTTACTATTGGCTGTTGTTGAGACTTGCAAAAAGCTAGAAAAGATGGGACCCTCTGGAAGAAGGAGCAGCAGAAGGCTCCAGGGAGTCTTGATAGCAGATTTCCAGTATCTAAAGGGAAGCTACAAGAAAGAGACAGACTCTTCAGCAGGGTCTGTTGTGATAGAACAAGGGGAAATGGTTTCAAACTACAAGAGGGGAGATTTACATTGAATATAAGGAAAGTTTTTACAATAAGGGTGGTGAGGCAGTGGCACAGGCTGCTCAGAGAGGTGGTAGAAGCCTAATCCCTGGAGACATTCAAGGTCAGGCTGGATGGGGCTCTGAGCACCCTGATTGAGCTGTAGGTGTCCCTGTTCATTGCAGGGGAGTTGAACTAGATGGCTTTTGAGGGTCCCTTCCAACTCAAATAATTCTGATTCTGTGTCCCTAATGGAGTGTGCCTAAGCAGGACAGTGTGCAGCTATTCTTTAGTTCTTCAAAGGTTCAGCAAAGTGAGCTTATGTTGATAGTTCTGCACCACAGGTCTTCTTTCAGTCACTGAGTCTTTCTTTGCCCTTTCTCCTTTGCGTGTACAATTCTTCTCTTTTACAAAGGATGGGGCATGTGAAGTGGGGGTTGTACACTTCTCTTGGGTAACTAGTGATAGGATGAGAGAAAATGGCTTCAAGTTATGCCAGGTGAGGTTCTGCTTGGAGATTAGGAAAAATTTCTTTTCCTAAGGAGTGGTAAAGCACTGGAGCAGGCTGTCCAGGGAGGTGATGGAGTCACTGTCCCTGGAGGTGTTTAAAAAATGTGGAGATGAGGCACTGAGGGCCGTGGTTAGTGGTCACAGTGGGGATGGGTGGGGCTGGGTGATTTCAGTGATCTTTTCCAACCTTAGTGATTCTATGATTCTGTCATTCCATGAACTGTGTCAGCACAGAGCCTTGCAAGTTACAGGCGCAAGGGATGTTGTTACTACCAGACTCACGCTCCCAGCACTGCAGCTGGATATTGAACAAAAGGGAAAAAAAAGCAAGGCTGAGTCATTAACAAGTTAAATTCTCTTTCAAAGTCAGTCAGGCGATGCAGCTCAGCTACCTTCCCTTTCTTCCTATTCGGTGTGTGCTTGTGCATTTAGTAGAGCATCTTGTTTAATGAGTAGGATTGCTTTTGATAG
Source organism: Tragopan temminckii (assembly GCA_028571105.1). Lineage (NCBI taxonomy): Eukaryota > Metazoa > Chordata > Aves > Galliformes > Phasianidae > Tragopan > Tragopan temminckii. The sequence goes on along the minus strand of JAOWBP010051483.1, from coordinate 2,526 downwards.
ATGAAGGTTTCTGATTATGTAATTGCCCTTGTAAGGAAGCACAGAGGAGAATTTTAGCAAAATTGCTGGCTCTTATGCAATACTGTTGCCAGTGTTTACTCTGCAGAGATGCGAATCTCCTCTGTCACTTGGGCAGAAAATGCTGCCTTAATCTTTTAAGACATTTATGAAACATTGGATTATGCCAGGATCAGTGCGCTATCATCTGTATGAAATTTACTGGCTGATTGGATAGCACAGAACTTTTCAAGGCAGGTTTTATACTTAAACTTTGCATTTCCGTGCTGGAAGAACAGCAAATATTAAGCTCTTAAGAGCCTTGGATAGATCATGAGGTCCAAATTTTCAGTAATTGCTATCAATGGAAAGTTGGGCTTGAGCATCTGTCAAGAATAGAAGCTGTATTGCTGGTCACTGGTCTCCTAGATACATTTTCATCATATTTCTCAGCTAAGGGGATTTAAACACAGCTAAATTGCACAGTAATATCTAGAGGCCATCCTGAGTTTTAACTGTCCCCCAGAGAGCTGTGAGATGATTTAATGACACAGTTGTAGTGTTCTAAGTAGTGACTGGAACAGTGACTTCAGAGCTAAACACAGTAACGTACGAGATATCAAACCACCTTTAGCTCTGGTTCTACAGATACCAGAACCAATCTCCAAATTTGATTAAAAACTCCCTATCTGTCATTCTTCCTTTTCCCCCTACTCTGGCAATGGTCAAAATAGAATCACTGGAGATTTATGGGATATAAGTTTAAATGCTTGTTACAGTGTAGGAGAGTTTGTGAGCTTGAAAAACTCCATTAAGGTTGGAAAGATCACTAAGATCATCCAGCCCAACCACCAACCCTTCACCACCGTGCTCACTAAACCATGTCACTAAAAAACCCTGGTTTTCTGTCTTATTTTGTTTCTCATTTCCCACATTTTCCAGTAGAAATGGGCCACACTGGATAGAGATTTCAGATAGGTGAAATAATATTGTGTCTCTGAAAGCCACAGCATCAAGAGGACACTGACCCACAGCCTGTAGCCTCCAACATCTCTTGTCTCCAAATAGGCTTTCTTGTTGCTTTTAGTTACATCTAACTTAGCCACAGAGAGACTGAATGGCTGAATGTGGCTGAAACATCCTACTGGAGAGGCAGTCTATTTCCCCGTCTCTCATATCTCTGGGTACCTGTGGGAAGTAAGGTTGCTTGCATTGGAGTAAGCTACTATGTTTAATATGGGACAGTTGAGAATCACACTTATAAACTAGGATCTCCTGGGCAGTCTTTTAGTGCCTTTTACAGTTGCTGAAAGACAATTGTGAGGGTCTCTGAGATGTCTGCTGCCTACAGAGCTTGGATGCAATATGAATATTCAAGCTCAGGTTGATGGCATGATTTTGCACAGGATTGAAACTTACTGATTCAGGCGAACTGTTGGATTGATGTTGGTCTGGACCTGAAATTCAGCTAATTTGAAAGCCCATGATGACTTCCAAAGCAATGTAGTCCAAAGCTTGAAGGTATTACAATTACTGCCATAAAAGTGTAGCCCTTTTTCAAACACACGTTTGAATGTATTTGTGATTCATTTCTAACATAATCATCTGTATGCAGTACATGGCAAAATTAATAACCTTTGTGCCATTATCCTTGATGAAGCAGGATGCTGGCCCAGGGGACCAAGTGTTGATTTTTTTAAGGAAGCCCAGCACTGTGATATGCACTGTAATCCATGCCCAATAATAAAAAGCCCACAAAATATGTTTCAGCCTGCAGTTAAAAGGAGATACATAATGTCCCTAGGTAATCTGGTTGCAGTTCCTGCACTGGGAACTGCTCTGCAAAGCAAACACTCATCTTCTGCTTGGAGGAGCACAAGAAGAACTAAACATGCTCATGTGTACATGCCTAGACCATCTTGCATAAGGCTGATAATGTTTTGTAGCTGTATCAAACTGACATCAGGAGGTGTGAACACCCCTAAGTACACAATATTCCCTGCTTATTTCTTGCTTTTCACCGAATGTTTGCTATTCATTAGCCAAAGGTTGCTCTCCCCACTTCCTCTCCAGTAACCCAGCAATGGATCTTCACATTCTGGTCGTTTCCCCTTTTACAGATAAGGAAACAAAGGCAAAGACTTCGCAGAGCTGGGGATAGCCAGTGTTGTGAACAGGGATGTTTCAAGGTCAGATTAAACTGAGAAAACCAAGGATCTGTTCAGGCACACTTGCTCTTGCCTTGGGGTGGAGGGAAGGAGGAGGTCACCTCTTCACCTCCATCCCAACCCTGCTCTCTGCGGTTTGAGAATCCACCCAGTTTCTTTGGAAACAAGGCCCTCCCATTGGTGACACACAGATTTCTCTTACTCTTCCTGTTTATGTTTTACTGATGCCCTCGTTCTGGCTGTGTTTTCAGTGCTCGAGGCTCTGGGACTGTGAGCACGTTATTCAGTGAATAGGACACACTTGAGCTCCTTGAACTGTGTCAAGAGAACTACACTGCAGACCAAGCCCCACTGTTGATTC
>JAOWBP010051481.1:0-15486 GCA_028571105.1 Tragopan temminckii | reverse complement strand
CTGGCTCCAGACTACATACATGCACAATGAACTCTGAAAGTCCAACCCTGCAGAAATGATGTAACACTGAACAAAGCAGGTGAAGCTGCTCCCTAGCACTGGGAGATGCTGGGTGCAGCCCTGCCAGACCTTCGCAGAGCATCACCCCCTGAGCGCTCACCCACAGCCCGGCAGTGGCTGCCTGGACATCCTGCAGGCATGCAGCCAGGCTGTGCTTCCCCCCTGCAGACCACAGCCGCTGGCAGTGCCTCTAGCCGTGACTACATCTCCAGATCCTTGCCCTCACACATGAAAGGGCAAACAATAATCTAGATGGTTTCAGATATGGGCAGTCTTCCTCCTTTCTTATCTGGCAGAGGTAGACTTCAGGCAAGAAGCTACACCTGCTCTCCTAGCGAAGGCTCTGAAGATGATGAACAAGGAGAAATGCACTGCTTCCAGCAAGCAGGGAATGGCCCCGGTGAACCTCTGGGTCGCCCCGTGTCCGTGTTTGTCCCTACACATGCACTGCTCTGCTTGGGGTTGGCAGCACAATCAGAGCCCCCACCAACCCACCGTCAGCTCTCACCTATGCAGATCTCATCGTCTGTTTCAGCATCGCCGATGCAGCGGAACTTAAATTCATTGAGGGAATCTGCAAACTTGCGCTTGGCCGACGACAGATCTGTGAGAGAGGAAACGCAGACGTCAGCATGGGAACGGGCACCAGCACAACCCAACACAGGGTCCCACCAGCCCCCCTGGCAGATTACACCCAAGGGCCCTCCGTGCAGAGCAGGCACCAGAGGGGAGGGCCCACGGCTCCGCACTGCCCCAAAGAGCGAGCCCTGCTGCAGCACGGCTCTGTTTACGGGCACTAATGCAGAGAATGACTGTTTTACAAGTCACAGACTCTCTCCAAGAGCCGAATCCTATTAAGTTATTACTCGAGATGACCTGAGTGGACCCAGGATTGGCTTTTCGAACTGGCCCCATAACCCTGCACACACATCCCAGGAACCACGAAGCTACAGGCCTGACAGGAACTTGTTCTGAAGCAGTACAGGGACTCCTGCTAAATTCCCCGTGCATTTCATTCAGTGTTCTCAACATCCAGGGAGCTTTTCCCTTTCCGGACAGAGAAGGAAAATGTGCATGCACACAAAGACTGCTCCTCCCAGGCACTGAACACCAAACAAGAGCTGTGGAAGAATTCAAACATTCTGCTTTTGTAGTGGGATGAGAGAGCTGAAAGCTTTCTCCAAGCACTAATGCTGCTCTCCCAGCACCCGCTTCCATCCCAGGGCTAATCCTGCCTGCAACTCAGCCTAGGGGCAAAGCTGCACCCGGCACGACATGCTCCTAATGCAGCAGGACCACAGAGGAACGAGGAATGGACAGCAGGGTGCAGCGGTTGGGGGTACTCCAGGAGTGACTGGGGGTGCTAGGTTTGCCCCCAGCCCTCTGGATCGGATGCTGACACCACAATGCCAGAGGGCAGCACCTGCACAGCCCAGGATGTGCAGCAGAACCCCCAGCACAGCACCCAGCTTTGCCCCAGGGAGGCTCAGAGGCTCCAGCCTGGCACAGCACAACCTCCTGCTCCTCTGGTATGGTAAGGAGGAGGATGTTAATGAGGAGATGACGCTAATGACTCAAGGAGCCATTTCCTCTCCACTGGCCCCACACTGACCCCGTCCACACTTGGGTTGCAGACACCCTGACCAAGGCTGCTGTCCCCTCACTGCAGCCCAAACCCAAGATGTTTTTGCACTGGTCTGCAGCACTTATAAATAGGCATGGGAGAGGCCAAGAGAGGAGATAACCCCAGTGCTGCAGTGATAAAGGAAAGTCACTCCCAGCTGCCCACTGAGCGACACAACCAAGGCACCGTGGTGCCGGCTGCTAAAAACAGCAGTGAGCTTGGTCAGAAATAGAGCTGGGCAGCACCCAGGGGCCCAGACCCCATTGGCACACCTCACATCCCACTGCCCACCATAATCTGGGGGAAAACTCCTCCTGTGTAAGGAGCACGAGCACTGCAGCAGCGTGCTGGGAGGGAAGGGTTGACTCAAGCCTGTTTTCTACCCAGGCATGAGAACAAACAAAATCCTGCAAAAACTGGAGAGAAACTTCTGCCCTCCCTCATGCGTGAGCAAAATCCCGCAGCTCCCCACGCACATGAGTCAAACCTGGGCTGCACACGTTCTGCCTCCAACTTCTCTGTCTGGCTCTGTCAGTTGACCAAAAAATGAGGTAAAACCACCACAAAGGCAGAAAAACCCCACAGGCCAAGCAGTGCAGCTGGCCGAGGGTCCGGGCACCGCAGGGGCTGCTCCTGCCATGGCCATTCTGCACCAGCTCAGAGAGCAGCACAGAGGCCCAGCACACACGGGGACACCCCTGGCAGCCCAGCCACAGCTTCACCAAACCCAAATCCTGCCAGCAGGCTCCCCACAGAAGATGTTGGCACACAACCCCACTGCTGCTCAGCACTCGAACCTTTCTTGTGCCCACAAAAACCCCCTGCAGTGTGGGGCAGGGCGCTCAGCTGTACTCTCTGCTCCTCACATCAGCACTTCTAAGTAACCCCAGCTGCCAAAACACAGCTTCTTCAAAGACCCCGGGAGCGAGGCAGGTACCCAGCACACATCCTCACATCAAAAATCTGCTATGCTTCCACACAGTGCTTTTTGTATGCCATCAGACAGACCAAAGCAATGAAATCCAGCGCCACAGCAGGACTCCCCTCTCCTTTAAGGCTTCCTTCTGGCACAGCAGGAGCAATCAGAAAGTAAGTGCAACGTCTACCTGAGAACAGTTGTGAACAGCAAAGGCACTGCACACTGCTGAATCACCTGGAGCTCATCCCAACCCCTCTGCATTGCCTTAGCTGGGCACGCACCTGGGCTGCCGATACAGGTCAGTGCAGTCAGCTGTGCACCGTGCTAAAATGACGGCAGAACCACAGTCACCAGAGTTCTCCATCTGCCTGTCCTCTCCCTGCTCTGGTGAAGGACAGCTCCTGCCCCACGCTCTCCCTCACCTGCTGTGGGTTCCTCTCCCTTCTCCATCCCCATCCCGGGTGTTCAGGACAGGCTGTGCTGATGGCAGCACGGCGATTCCTTAGCAAAGCCAACTTGACAGGAAGCAGGCACAGGCACTTCGAGCTGGAGGTCCAGCTGCGTAACTATGGCAACAAGCAATCCAAATAAAATGCCCTTTAAAAAGTGATGTATTGGCTTGTTAGTGCAATATAGGGTTACCAGCTAAAACATTTACGGGAACAGCTACAGTAGCACTCCTCTCCCTGAGAACTCTGCCCTTCCTGGAAAAGGGTTACAGCTCACACAGGGGTGGCAAGGAAGGACACGGCGGTGACCCTGCTGATGCAGTGCAGAAGACAGGACCGTGGGCAGGCTGGCAGGGCTGCAGCAGCCCCATCCCAAAGGCAGGTTACAGCGAGCTCCAAGTGACAGGGAAGAGCCTGTGGGTATCCAGAAGCTATGTGTGGGGCACGTGGCCCCAGCCAGGACCCCCAGCAGGGATCCCAGCCACGTCCATCGCTCCCAGCAGCCCTGCGTGCCCAGGTCCCGCCAGCAAGGCTGCCAGCATCCTCAGAGGCACAGCTGCCAAGGGCAGGTCGTGAACAGCTCAGCTCATCTCTGCCTGCAGATCTCCTTCCAAATCTCACAGAGGCCAAAAGCACAGCGGGCAGCAGCCCTCCAGCCTGGGGGTCCCCCGTGCTGCCCCCCATTCCGCCCTCTCTGCTGTCCCCAGTGCCACCTCCTCACCCCCACCATCCCGAGGAATCGCCCACATCATCCTTCTGGGAAGCGGCTTCTGTTACCACATGGGGACTGGAGTGCCTGTTTCCTAAACACAGAGCCCCTCCCCAAGACATGTGGAAATACTGCAGAAGGGAATTTATAGAACGTAGAAACTGATTTCACAACTCCACCCCCAGCACAAGGAAAGCCCCATCTCGGCCCTGTGGCACACGGAGGCAGCAGGCAGAGCTCCTGCACGGCAGCACCGGGTTCCTACCGGGAAGCACCGCTGTGCTGCCGCAGGGCAGCACGGGGACAGCCTGGGGCCGGCTGCATGCAGCACAGCGGGGTCAGCGCTCACCCTGCCCAAAACACTGCACGCTCACAGCGGCGTTGCTACACTTCCTCTGAAGAAAATTGCTTAATAATCTATATTTAATGCTCACTTGGACAACAGGAACCGCACCGCCTGCCCCTTCCTTCCCCGCCACGGGGAGCAGACAGCTCGGCTGGATGGGGCCAAGCAGCCCCAGCACAGCCCCACAGGAGGGTCCTGGCAGCACAGGGGCTAATTCCACACCAACTGCCCTCACCCTGCTGCTTCTCCACAAGGAATACTGCTCATCACAACACAAGCATCCCTCATCTGGCTACACCAACCGCAGAACAACGAAGGTTGGAAAAGGCCACTCAGATCCATAAGTCCAAGCCCAGCACCATGCCCACAGACCACGTCCCCCAGTGCCACATCCCCACGGCTCTGGAGCACCCTGGGCAGCCGTGCCAGTGCTAACTGCTCTCTGGAGAATAATTTGTTCCTAATATCCAACCTGAATTTTTTCCTAATAAGCAACACCCACACCCAGCCTGTCGCTTGCTGGTCTCACAGTGCTCACTGACAACTACAAAGACTGGAAACCATCAGCTGTTCCCTGGCTGACATGTTTCCTTCAGCTTCTCAAAAAAAAGAATAGCATCTGCTTCCCAAACTATCTGCCAGTACCATTAACAATCACCAGGGCAATCACAAGTCCTGCACAGACAGCCCCTCCAACAGCCACAGGCTCAGGTGCTTCAGCGCTGCCCTGCAGCTCTGCAGGAGAAAGAGGCTGGGGAGCCATTCCAGCTGACCCCACCAGCAGTGCTGCCCTGTGGGGCTCTGGGGGCCACTGGAGCAGCACGAGGCTGCCCTGCAGCTCCCAGCACCCGCAGCCCTTCCCTCCACCCGGGGCCGGGCCCAGGACTGCGTGAGCAGAGCAGCATCAGGAGAGCCCACGAGGGACTTCTTGGAACATCTCAGCGGCAATCGTCCTGGCACGGAGACCCAAACACACCCACTGCAAATAATCTCACTTCAAAGCTGGACCTGATCCACGCTGCATCCCTGCGGGGCCAGAACCCCAACGCAGGAGCCCTTCCTGGCAGCAGCACGGTGAGGGCTGGGGCTCACAGCTCCGTGCTCAGGGCAGGACAGCCACAGCCCTGATCCCATGAGAGCCCACAGCCCCGGGGCCCACGCCAGGCCGGGACCCCACACAGCTGTCATCACAATTAGCCATGACTCATTTAATAAACAACCCGTCCGCCGGGCGGCTGCGGTTAATCAGTGATTTAGTGCGGGACTACAGTTGCTGGCAGGTCTTGCCTTTGGTTCACCGCTCGACTCAAAATAAAAACCACAGAGAGGAGAGGGGTCAGTGTGTTGGGGAAGGGACGGTGCACACGCAGGTACAGCCGTGCTGCCCACCCTCAGCAATGCAGCCAAACCCCTTAAGCCCGGCCAGGAGAGGCTGCACTGCGTTCAAAGCTCAGAGAGCATCCTCTCAGCGATGGCTTTCTGTACTTTGCTTCCTTTAAAAAAAAGACAGCACATCCTCCTAAGGAAGACCTGACACCAGGCAATGAGATAAACTGGAACGACAATGGTTGCACGCACAGGCAGCACAGAGACCAGGCTTTAATTCACACCCACCGCCTCTGCTGGGTCCTCTGCTCCGAGCAGCCGAACGCACTGCGCTGCTCTGCAGCCCATGCATCATCGTATGCCTCGCTTCACACACTCAGAGTGGATTCATACGGCAAAATGTTTGCCAGAGGGACAGAGAATCCATTGTGGGATGAATGGGACTATTGACTGGGCTCAAATAGCAGATCAGATTTGAGTAACACACTGAAGACATGAATTATTTTCATGGTATTTTAAGAGATAAAAGTTCTGCGCTTCACAAAAAACAAAGTCAGTCTTTGGCAGGCCTGCCCGGCTGCACAGCTAGAACTGCTCCCCAGTCCCCGGCAACACAGCACCCTGCCCGTGCCATCCCTCACCCCACACCACCGATGTCACCGCTAGTTTTGGGAGCACTGCCAGCCCAGGATGTTTGTGCCGTGCTCTCCAAGACGCCCCATGAAAGGCACTGAAGATCCAAGAGAGATGAAGCTGGGAGGACAGCAGGTCCCCTGGGAATGCTGCTGGCTTCCAGGGAGATGGAGGAGCCTGCCTTTGGGGTGCTGCGACAGCAGGTGAGCACAGCCACAGCACTGGCAGCACCTGACTGTGGAGGACAAGGCGAGGCCGAGCACCGGGAGGCAGCTGTACAAAACTCATTTAGAAAGATCCAGGGAGAGAACAGCCACACGGGACATCAGAGCCACTGAGTTACCAACTACGTGCCCTACTTTTTGAGCACACAAACCCAGCAAATATCAGCCCCAGCCCCCACAGTGGGACAGCAGGGGCTACAGCTGGGTTTAGCAGCCCCGGGAGACGTCACCTACATCCACCCTCACTGACCTACATTAACAGCAGGGAGAACTGCAAATCACACGGCACGCAGGGACAGCACAGCATTAGCACCGCGCAGGGCAGCCCTGCAGCTCCGCACCTCTCAGTGTGCAGCCACTGATGAAGCCCAAAGCTGGCACTGAGCCTGCGCTGGGCGCTGTGCAGAGCTCAGCATCAGGAGCACCCTGCAGCCCGAGAGCAGCTCCGCTCACACACAAGGTGAGGCACCGCTTCCTTTCATTCAAGTTGAACTTGCTGCTCTTCCATTTCTGTCCGATTTGAGGAAGCTGATCATTAATCAGAGCCCTCTTCCTTCTGCCCTGTGTGTTTGCCTTGATCCTGAATTCCAACCAGCCCCAACCTCTCACTGATCCCCGCACCGCCGAGCTCACCAGCCTCCAAGCACAGCTCTCATGTAGCTCACATCCTTCCTGCTCAGCTTTTCTCACCATTTGCCCGTTCAATTCCTATCACAGCAAACCCCACAGCAGCACCTCCATGAGCAGACCCCACCGCACAGCAGCCGAGGAGCTGTGGGGTGCACACCCAGCCCCATGGGACACCGGCATGTCAGGGCACGGACCGCGGGCACTCAGGGAATTATCCTCCACTTAACCCTTTGTTAGAAATCCTCAACACTCAGTCAGCAGAGCTTCCAAAAGCAAACGGCACCAAACCGACAGCTGAGGGCAGGCATGGCATGGCTCAGCACTGCCCCTGCTCTGAACGGGTTATTCATGGGGTGAAGCACCAAGGGCTGCACAGCATGTCCCGCTTCCCACAGAAGGGCCCAGCATGCCAGCATGCTGCAGCACCCAGAAAGAGAAGGGGCATGAGGCCAACACTGCAGCGGGCACCCTTGGGCCAAACAGCCCCATGACAGGAAGCAAAGCAGCATGCCCAGGGCTGCCCTGCAGTGTCCAAGCTGCCCGTGCTGTGGGCAGCTCCCCAGGGCAGTGCTTCGTGGCAGCATCCTGCTGCTCCCACCACGCACACCCAGACAGGGATCCCAATGAGAGATACGGAGTCTGCAGGGTACCCCCAGCTCCCCGTGCCCGCCTGGAGAACACAGTGGGGAAAAAAAACAACCAAATCTCTCCACTTCCCCGTCCAGCTTCCACGTCTGGCACTTCTCCCCGTGTTTATTTTTGTTCACATCCTGGTGTTGTTTTATGGCAGCCCTCCCCCCAGCCCCTTCCTAACCTGTAATCTCACCAGTAACTGCTGGCGTCTGGCAGCCGGCGTGCTGCAGGGCTGAGCCCAGGCCCTGAGCATGGGCATGGAGACAGCTGGAAGCAGGTGAGGGATTGAAATGAAAGTAACTGGAAATGTTGGATACACTCTCCGAACAGGAGGAATACGGCAAGACAGCAAACCTGGTGACAGCTCAAGTGCCTGGAGAATTCAGGGAAGTGGCAATGAAATGGAAAACCACTGCCCTGAACGCTGCCAGAAATGCCAGGGCACGTTGCTAACAGGTCCAGAGCACCGACAGGGCTGGGAAAAGGCATCTGAGAACAGCACTGCTGCACGGAGAGCAACGCAGACAAATAGGGAAACAGCTATCATGTCATTCCTGTTTGCTATTTGCAAGCCCGGAGCTATGACAGACATTCCAGGCTCGTGCCAGGCAGTGAGGATTCCAAGAGTTGCATCCCCCTGCCTGCAGGACACCGTGCTCCCAAGCCCTCCCCATCATATCCCCATGCTGTGCCATGAGCAATGCAGCAGCCCAGCCGCTGTTCATTCCTCCCCTGAGCCCTCTCTGTTTCTCTCTTCGTAAAACCTGGAAGAATAACTCACAAAAACAGTGCAGGTTACTTGACCCTCATTGATGTAATAATTCATTGGCTGGAGCCTGGAATCACATTTCATTAAAATAAAATGCTCTGCCTGAGACAGTTAATCAATTTACAGGACACTAATCCAAAAGAAATTTGCTCCTGACCATGTTAATAACCATTAGGAGCACAGACGGGCGAGCAGGGCAGCCCGAGCGCAGTGCTGGCAGCATCTCGGGGACCGTCCCTTGTCACAGCCCCCAGCCAGACACCATGTGTGGGAGCAGATTACCACAGGCACTAGCCACGCATTTGGATTAGTTTGTTATTAAATCTAATTTGTTAATAGCTGGCCTGGCAGGGAGCCTGCTTGACTTCTCAGGAGGCAGGTGCCAAAGCATCGGGGTGCCTTTGGGCAAGCGGTTGGAGCAACAGAGCTGCCCCAAATACCAGCTCAGAGAGGGGCAAAAGCCAGGCAGCCACCAGCAGGGACCGAGGAGCCCTCATTGCTGGGGCAGGGGCTGCGTCCCAGCACAGCGCGGGGTCAGCAGCCCCACAGCAGCCTTCCCTTCCTCCCAGGGAGCTCACGGAAATCCTTTCGCCTCCAGTGCTTCTTCACCAAAGAGCAGGAAAAAATCCCTCCGTGTGCTCACGGAAACGTCCCTGACGAATGAGTCAATTGTTCCTGCTTCAACAGAAGAAAAAAAAACCTAAAAAAATATGTGAAGTACCAGCAGAGCCCACAAAGGCACAGGCATGATGAGCAGCCCAGGACAGAGCTCCAGGACACGGCATTTGCCCAGGTCCCACAGCACCCTGATGCCATCAAGGCACAGAGGTGACCAGGACACCCAGTGACACACGGCCACCAGCACCAGGGCAGGGCCCTCCAGCCCCCAAATTCTGCAAGAAACAGAAAGAGCCACGCTCTGCCCAGCCCTGCTGCAACATGGGCCGATGCTGCTGCCGGCTGCGGAGGAAGAGCAGGGCGATCCCACGGAACGGCTCTGTTTTGCAATGTGTTATTTTTTGTAAAACATCGCTAAGCAACCAGTATCCGATGAGGGCACCATTCTGCACAGACAGCGGTTCAACTACAGAAAAGCAGCAAAGGGAAACCATTATTATTTCAAGTACTACTGAACAGGCACACCCAGGTCACTCCACAGTCACACACTTCGCATGGACTCCCCTACATTTCCCCATGAGGTCCCACAGACGCCAGCAGGGAACAGCGCTAAGCACAGCACAGCAGCCCCACGCCATCAGCTGTGTTACTGTGCCCACTGATGACAGCAGAGCCCACAGCTCCCCTGCAGTGACCACGGGGAGCCGTGCATGCAGCACCAGAGCTCCCACCCCTGGAAAAGTTTGTATTTTCCAGCAGTTTTATGAGCTATTTATTGCCTGCCTGTAGATAAACAGTGCGTATCTTTTCAAAAGAGATTCCTCACTGCTGCAGCCCGGAACAAAGGCAGCATTTTTGCCTTTAGGACAAACACGGAGCCGTCAGGCTGGGCTGGCAGGGCAGCTCATCGTGTCCCCACCGCTGGCAGGTCCCCAGCAGACGGGAACAGTGCAGCCACCAAACAACGGCTGGGGCCACCACCACCTCCCTGGGAGCTCCAGCTGCAAGAAAGCATCACCTTTCCAACAACCAGGAAAAAGAAACAGCAAGGAGATTAAAATTAGCAAAGGGTGTCTGTGAGCTGACGGAGCGCTGCCGTGTGCCCAAATGCCACGAGCACAGAGGAAGCGGCATCTGCGGCCCCTTCCTGAGCGCCGCCGGTCACAGCACGTGTGCTGCAGGAACCATATGGTTCGGGGGCTTGTGTGCTTCGCATAAACCCCGGCGAGGAATGAGCTTGGCATTAAGACAGACAGACAGCACCCCCTTCCCACACTGCGCCGCGGTCAGCGCTCCGCCGAGCATCCCAGCGCTGTATTCCCTGCCCCGCAGAGCCCGTGCATGCAGCATTGTGACCTGCAGCCCTATGAGCACGGGCATCACCCAGCCTGCAGGGAAAGGCAGTGCCCTGCTCCTCCGCATAGCCTGGGACCGTTTGGGCTGCACAGACCCAAGGAGCACGTGCCTGCTGCAGGCACCACACAGAGCCACCGAGCTTCGGCACAGAGCAATTAACGCAAACAGGTGGAAATGCCTTCACAGCATGGAGGGAATGTGCCAGGAAAACGGGGAAAAACAGGCACAGTGGCTGCGCTGACAGCTCCTCACATGCTCAGAGGAAAGGGGAGATGATGATTCACGCGGAGCAGCAGTGAGGCGAACAAGCTGTGCGGAGCTCAGAACAAACTCCCCCCGCTTTCTCTCCACTCCCCACCCACAATGGGTCACGCTAAATCTATTCATCACGCTGCACATGAAACCAGCTCGTTTGGTTGTGCTTCAAACCAACACATCGAGGAAAAAAAAGTAGAAACGTAAGTAGCGATGAATACCTGGCACAGCACAGCCTCCTGCAGGGCAAGCTGCTGGCAATGCCAAAGGGAAGTAGGAGGGCTGCCCAAAGGGCTTGGAACCAGAAGTACAGCTCGGGACCTGGCACACCACCTCTGCTGTACCTTGAAGATGCGGGCTGCTCCAGGTGTCCCCTGTTGGCTCAGGATGGGCAGCGATGGGGTATGGTGCAAACCAAGCATGGGGCTGGCAGGGCAATAGCTCTACACTGAGCCCAACCTGGGGCTGGGGAGGGGCACACCAGGATTTTGGGCTGCCCATGCAGGAGAGAGGGGCACACGGTCACCTCTCCACCTTCACAGGGAGGACCCCAAAAAGCACAGCTCTGCTCACCCACGTGCTGCAGCCCGGCAGGATGCCCCCAGCCAGGAGACAAGTCCTGATGGCACCAGGTGACGGACTGCTCCAGGCAGGCCGCAGGCACTGGCACCGTGCCGGCCTTATCTCACCACACCGGGCGATGTGGCACAGGGAGGAGCCGTGGGGCAGGAGAGCACAGGGCTGCGTGCCAGAGCCCCAGCACCGCCATGGAAACAGCATTTCCTTGCACGCAATTCAGCGTCAGTACAGGCTGACACCCCCAGCCCACCCCGCCGCCCCCAGCACACAGGTAGTGCAGTGCTCTGCGCTGCGGGAGCAGAGATCAGCTGCAGCAGTGCAGCCACAGCCCTGCAGAGCTGCCTCTGGACACGGCTGCACACCACGCCAGGAGCACGAGCAGGACCTGCTGCTGCAGGAAGGACATGACATCGCACCCCATACCCTCCTCTTGGATCCAGCCACATGCAGCTTGCATTTTCCCCCCCAAAATACAACGAGCACTTTCCTGGGCAAGGACAGCAGCTCAACCCCTCACATCACCGCACCGCTGCATCACAACGCACGCCTCCAGGTTCAGAGCTCTACATGAGCAAAAGCTCTGTCAGGGAGCTGCATCCCAGAGCAATTTAAGAAATGAGTTCACAAATTCAAACTCTGCTGCCTGTCCAGACCCTGATGCTCAGCAGCCTCCTCCTCTGGTGCAAAGCCCCGGTGCAGCAGCACCTCTGGGACAACACAGAGTGCAGTCACACGGCAGGACGGGGCACAGGGAGGACCTGGGGTGCCTGCAGGGCAGACCAACGAGCCCTATGCCAGGAGGGGCCAATGGTGCCCGAGCAGAGGGCACTGCCCCTGGACCACAACGTGTGAATGAGTGAATGCAGCACCTGGCAGCAGGAAGGCTGTGTCCAAGCGCTCCTTCTCAGCATCAGTCAGCAGCCACAGACTTTTTGCTGCCCGAATGCTTTTTAGAATGAGGCTGTGACACATGGGTTGGTGCCCAGCTCTGCAGAGCTGACAGTGGCTGCACAGCAACTCCTCCAAAACTCCAGAGCAGAGCACGTTCCTGCTGCTCACCTTCAGCAGGGAGGCCAAGGAGGATCCTTCAAGTTGCGCTGAAAGTGAAGCACAGTATTATTAGTTGTACTACATCTCATTTGAATAAAATTCAAGACAAGCTGCTAAGTATGTGGCTACACGAGCCACACAGGTCATGCAAAAGAGGCAAAGACACTCTGGTCCCGAGCTGCCAACCACAGGCTGCTGCCACACCAAGTGCTCCTCACAGCCCTCAGAGAGGACAGGGAGGTGGAAAATCCACCCTGACATGGCTGAGCCCTGAGGCTAGGGCCGGCTGCAAAGCTGCACCTTTGCTGCAGGAATGAAGCAGAAAAATCAGAAGCAATTCATCTGGAAAAAAGAATGAACGAAGTCCCACATTTCCCAGCTCAGATCAGTGCAGGATGCCCTCATGGCCACAAGCTAGGTGCTCTGACATTGGCATTCCATGCAGTGAGATGGGATAGGGCTCACTATGGGGCTGCTGAAGGTTGGGGAGCTGGAACAGATGCACTGCTCTCAACGTGTGGATGTGTCATTAATTCAGAGAACATAACCCTGGGTGCCCGCTGGGGATGCCCTGCTGCTCTGAGCGGCATCACTCAGGGCTAACACACGGGACATCCCATGGGCTGCAGGCAGCACAAACCCCAGCAGAGCAGGAATCCACGGCACTGCCAGAGAAAGATCCAGAGAAGGCAGGCAGACTTCAGAAGCACGAGATACCACCACCTGCTGCAATTACAGCACTAAAATAGGAATTGGGTGAATAATGGAGCTGGAGCATCAGAAGGACACGGAGGATAAAAGCAGCCATGCAGCATGGAGCTCTCACGCTAAGCCCCAGTCCCATCAAGAACACTGGGCAGGACAGAGCCAGGTCACCCCCAGCTGAGGGGCCAAGTGTGGCCCATGGTAACCTACATGCCCACACCTGAGCTGCCAGTGCCACATCCCAGCAGCGCTGCCAGGGCACAGCCAGAGCTGACCCAGCCCAACCCCAGCACCAACCCCACAGGGTTCATTTTCAGTATCCAGAAAGCACGGTGCTCCTTTTCCTTCAAAACTGAACCCACAAGAGGTGAAGCTGTCTCTTGGTAATGAATGCATCTCCAACCATTACTGCTTCCACCTGCAAAAATAAGGGCCCATGCTGGAAAGGTCAGGGTTGAAGCCCTGCATCTCAGCCTCTCCTCTCCCCTGTATGTAGGGCTTGGGTTGGTACAGCTTCCTCCACAGAGGAGTAGGGCAAAAGGGATGAAACCCATGACAGCAGGGGTTTGGGTTTCTTCACCCCATGTTCAGCACAAGGCCTTTTGCTCAGGCAACACCCAGGGTGCAAAGCCTTCACCCAGGTGTACACCTCCAGCAGCGTGCTTTGGAACTGGGCTCACGGAGTCTGACATTTCCTTATTCCCAGAATAAGCCCTGTTTATATTAAATGAAATTAATTGCTTGGGTTGAACAATGGCAGAAAGTTTCACTTTTGCTTGCAGGTGAGCTGCAGCCACAGGCACAGCCCCGGGCACTGCACAGCAGCCACACAGCAGAACACACACTGAGCACCCGATGGAGGCTGCTGTGAGACGAACCACAGCCACACACCTCTGCACACACTGCCCACAACAGACGGGCAAAGCCCACTCTGAAGATGAGAGGGGAAATCACAACTACCCTGTTTTGACTGTCAAGCTGTGTGGCAGCTGTGGAAGAGTCCCTGTGCACAGCGGTGCCCTGGTGCACACGTTCAGGGAAGAGCACAGGGTGCTTTGCACCAAGCTCCCATTTGCTAAATGCTGCTGGGCAGAAGCAGGGAGCAGCACAAGAAAGGGCACCATGGAGCCACACGCAGCCCTGGCAGGAACCTGGGTGCACAGAGCCCTGCAGCAGTGCCAGCCCTGCTCCCCCATCACAGCCATCACTCTGCGAGGACAGAGCTGACATCTCCATCCCACCACCGAGCATCCGGATCTGCACGGCCACCAGAAATCCCAAGGCACACAGGGACACGCAGGCGGCACAGCAGGACCAGGCGGGTGCCTTCAAATTACCGCCTGGGAGAGGGAGGAGCAGACAGAACGAGGCGGCCAGGCACAGGTCTGCCACCCTCACCCACGGCCCCAGAGTGCAGGGAGGTGACAGCCTTCGTCACCATGGGACACGGCCCCTGCAGAGGACACGGGAAGGGGCACAAAGTGTCAGCAGCGCGGGCACCGCGGCTCCCGTGATGGAGAACAGCAGAACAAGTTCAGTGCACGATGCTCTGAGTGCATTATTCATGTCCCACTTCAGGCCTCTGCGTTTGCAAAACTTTCTGAATAATTGATGGCTGGTGCACGAGGGAGGACGAGGGACGCGCTGCACTGAAAACCAGGTCACCTCCATGCTGGGGCACACAGAAGGGAGACAATGGGAGCGGGGCAGATCCGCACTGAGAAGAGTGGTATTTATCTGCACTCACAGCCACACACACACCCAGGGCTGCTCGGACATCACGGGGCATTTTGCAAGAGCAGTCCTATAAGCGAACCTTATTTCAGCCTTCTGAATTGTCATTTATTGTAGTGAAGCTACAAAACCTACACATCAGCACCACCTCTACCCTCACAGTGGCAACCAGAGAGCAGCTCCACAAAACCCACGGGAAAGGTCTGACAGCACCACACAGCAGCGGGGCCGATGCTGAACCAACAGCTGGAGCGCGGCTGCACCCCACAGCGCCGCGTCCCTCGCACCCAGCGCCCACCTCGAAACAAAGAGGATGTGAAACGTTCGGCAGAAAACGCAAGAGGAAGGAAAACACGAGCGTATGTCGCCAAGACTTCAAGCAATTTCGGTTCCGTGCCACCGCCCTGAGCTGGGGGCCCCGGGTGCACAGCCTGTATCCCACACACGGCAGGGACGGATGGACGGACGCAGCGACGGAGGTGGGAGCAGCACTCGGCAGCCAGGCGGGCAGCGCTGCTGCAGCAGCGTGCCACGCACCCCTGCCCAGCACAGCCCGTGCCCGGTGGGATCCCCTCCCATCTCAGACAACCGCGGAACAACACAGCCCACCGGGCCCACCTGCCCCGCACTGCGGATCCCCAGATCCACGCCCGCAGCACATCAGACAGCCCGATCGGGACCCACGCGTTTATTCCTTAAACGCGTTTCCAGCCAAGAATACCGTAATTCGTTCAGGAACGACACGACCGCCGCAGGCACGGCCACCGCCGCGCCCCAGCCCCGCAGAACCACGCGCGTCCCAGCGGGGGCCGGGTCCCGTCCCACCCGAACCGGTGCCGAGGGGGCGCCCCGGTGACCCCACGTGGG
>JAOWBP010051480.1:0-15487 GCA_028571105.1 Tragopan temminckii | reverse complement strand
GAAAAACAGGACTTGCTTGTTTCTTTCCCAATCCAGAGAGTCATAAAACAGCTTTAACTAACCCCATAGCAAGTAATTCCTAAGAGGTCTCCTGAATTTCTCTGTGTGGCCCATTCTCCCCACTGGCTCCTGGGAGCCATTGCAATTGCCACAGGCCCCTCTTCTCGCAGCTGCTGTTCTGCACACACTCTGCCTGCCGTCCCTGCCGGCATTTTTATCTCCATGCTAGGACAGAGCTGCGGCTCACTGTAAAAATATTTCCTCATAAGGCTTTGCTTAAAAAGTATGGAGCTTCTATTTGTTGGTGCTGGGTGGTGGCATGTGAGGCTGTACAAAAGAAAACAAATGTTTGAGATGTTTGTGAAGGTGCTGTCATGAGACAAAGCAGGGCACTTGGGCCTGACATTAATACATTTCTTTGTGCTTGGATAGAGCAGAGCCTGTTCAGTCTCTGCAACAATCCTCCCCTGGGAAGTTTCCACAGCCTCTCCTCCTGCTCTGCTGGCCTCCAGGCCTGTGCTCCTTGAGGAGAGAGCTGGCAGCTCGCCCTCACCTTGCATAGAGGCTGACTGGCCACTGGCACCTTGCAAAAGCAACTCCTTAAGCCCTGTTTGTCATGCAGGTGAGACAGCTGGGAATGCCCAAACTGCCAAGGGGACCAGGAAGCAGAGGAAGGGGTGATGAATCAGCCCCTGCATCTAATTCAGCTTGCTTTCTCCTTATCCAGCCTGGTTTGGAAGCAGAACTTAAAATCTGTTTGTTTAGGAGGTTTGTTATAGTTTTGGAAGCTGACACTAGAGTTACACAGAGCAGCAGGGCAGAGGGTAAAACAATATTTTATTCTGAAGTTAAAGCACTTTCACAAGGGTAAAATAAGTAGGTTGTGCTGGCTGGGGCTCATTCAAGTGCAGTGTCCTGGGCTGCAGGAGCTGAGACCTTCCTCACCCCTGCTCTAAATGTGGGCACACTGCACCCGTGGGTGACAGAATTCCTGGGGCTCTTCTCACTCTGCTTATCATTTGGGATCCCTTGTGATTGCTTCTGGAAAGAAAGGGATTAATTTAATGGCCATCCAAAGTTGGTCATAGTGTCTGTATTAAAGCCCTCAGAATACATAACTTTCTTTCTTGACATAAGAAATTTAAAACTATTCATCAGCGATCCCTGGAAGATGATGCCTTCTGGTACCTTCAGGTGGCTGATCAGCCTACTAAATGTGGTGAAATACTGGTATTTGTGGGTATGAGATCAGTAACAGAGCAGTACCCAGGTATTTAGGCAGAGACATCTTTCAAAGTTGGAAATGTTCGCTAGTTTTGTGACCAACTGTGCTCTTCTTCTTGGAAATAAGAAAAATTCCCCCAGAGTTTTAGTTTTGGTGTTGAAGTTTCTTGTTTAGCTTTCTTGTTTTTCCCTTCTGAAACTTCCATACTAATTCCCCATGGAAACAAGATGTGCAAAGGAAATCTATTTGGAGAAAATTCATGGGCAAGTGAGGTCCCAGGAGGTGCAGGGACTTGCCCTATGCCCTGCAGAAAGCTAGCTGCACACTGTAGAACCACAGGGCCTTTAAAATCCCACTCCTTTGTCTTAGTTGCAGTATTCTCGCAAATATTTGGGAGTCACATTTCAAAGTTCAAGCTGGGTTAATCACAAAGAATGCAGCTCTTCCTGCTCCGCATGAGGAGTGTAAGGTAACAGAGGCTGTGGTGCCCTCCATATACACCATGCATCTGCATGGGTTTCAAGTAACATCTGATCTCTAAACTCCACATCACACACACAGATTAATGTTTACCTGTCTGCTATCCTGGCTCCCAGTGAATTCCACTTTATCGACTTAGCCCTGGCTCACTGGTTGTAATTAGTCTTGCCTTTGTGTACACACAGCAGCCTTATTGTGATTATATACTTCCCTTAATTCTATTAAACAGTGTTATGATCACAACACACTAAGGACTTGGCTCCATGCTAATGTGGGCTGCTGTTAACACTCTACAGGCTCCGTGTGATAATAAGGAGAGCTGGATCTAGCCCCCCTGTGTGGGAAGTGATTTGGTAACGAGACCCTGTCATGTCCCATCCCTGGAGGTGCTCAAAGTATTTCACCACATTTAATTGGCTGATCAGCCACCTGAAGGTACCAGAAGGCATCGTCTTTCCAGGGATCGCTGATGGATAGTTGTAAATTTCTTAGGTCAAGAAAGAAAGTTTTGTATTCTGAGGGCTTTAATACAGGCATTATGCCTTGTGCAGCCTGATCTGGTGGGTGACAGCCCTGCCCAACCACAGGGAGTTGGAGCTCAATGATCATTAGGGCCCTTCTGAGAGTTTCAGGGCCTTTCATAGAGTCTCCTTCTATGATTCTGTGATTCTATGACTGGGCTCAGGAGGCTGCAGGCAATGAGGGCAGGGCATGTCGGAGGGGTTTTGTCTGTGCTGAAGGGCTACCACTTGGTTCCAAGTACATGACACTTTTGGTAAAGCCACTCCAAAGTTGAGTCCCCCCCACATGGGATGCTGCTGGTGGAGCAGGGATGCTTCGGGCAGCGGGAGCTACCTCCAGATGTACATCCTCCAAAGGTTTGTTTTTCTGGGAGGTGACCAGCCTTCAAGGAGAAATAAGAACCTTTTATAAAAAATGGGGGATTCACATAGCAGCTGTAAAAACGAGAACCTCCAGCAACACAACAAACAGAAAATTAGATTTCCCCTCATTGTGTTGAGGAAGCCAAACTTCCAGCCAGCTGTGGAGGAAACAAGGAGTTTATATTATTTCAATGTCAGTGAGGGCTCATGCACAAATTTCCTGTCTGGCTCCCTCTGCAGATTAGCAAAACTCCGGCAAAGCATATACTTTCATTACATTTCATTTTCCTGTTTCTGTGGGAAGAAGAGACTCCCTGAGCAGAGTGGTTGCAGAAGCAGTGGCTGAGAGGATGTGTCATAGGACACTGAGCATGCAGGAGACAAAGATGCAAAACCCCAGCTGTGCTGGGACAACTCGGACATCTGCAGCTCCAGACCCAACTGAGGCCACATTTTGCAGGTCTGTGTCAATTGCTTTGGTCAGATAAGAATGCAATTGACTCACAGACCCACAGTTTTTCCCAACATGTGTGTTGCCATGCAGAAAATGATCTCCTTTCAATGTTTGTTTTAAACTTCAAAGCACTGACATGCAAACTTAAATGATTAAAAGAAAAATGCTTTATTCTGTCTTGGTGTTTACTTATCCATTTTGTCTAAGCAGTAAGCACAGCCTGCATGTGTCAGAGCTTTTTTGGCATCTTCTTACACCCCAGTGCAGGGCATCCCACTGAGCTGTGGGGCACCACCAGGCCATGGTGTCTGCTGGTATCTACAGTGCTTTCACAGCTGTTTCCACCCTGTGGCTGACAGCACTGAGCAGGGAGAAAACAGGCAGGCACTGTCAGCAGGTTGCAGTCAGGTACAGTTACAGTGAAGCAGTCTCCTGATAGCCCTCTGCAAACTGCTCAGCACAATGTGGTCTCCCCAAAACACCTTGATGAATGGTTACAGTAGAGACACCATGAACTCCATCCCTTGAAAGAAAGGAATGAAGAACCCCTGAACCTACACCTAAAAGTTCTTTAATTATGGCCTTCCAGGGGAGGCCATAATTAGGCCTTAAAGGGAGATTATAAACAGGAGGGAAATCAACGTTTTACACAGGTGGATAGTGATAGGACAAGGGGGAATGGATTTAAATTAAAAGAGGATTTAGATTAGATGCCAGGGGAAGTTTTTCGTAGAAATGGTGGTGAGAGCTAGCATAGGCTGCCCAGAGATGTTGTGGGTGTCCCACCCCTGAAGGCGCTCAAGGCTGGGTTGGATGGGACCCTGGGCAGCCTGAGCTGCTGGGTGGCACTACCCAAAGTAGAGAGTTGGAGCTCAATGATCTTTGAGGTCCCTTCCAACCCAAACTCTGCTATGAATCTATGAACATCACCTGACTCGGCTACCCTCATTTCTGTAGCCAGACAGACTTTTCCCTGTCCTAGAGGTGCCATATTTTAAAGAATCTCTCTGCTAATCACCATGTGTTGTGCAGAGGTGGTGGGTGATGGCTGGAGGGAACGGGACAGAGGGACCAGGCTGAGGAAGATGCTCCAGGAGAGGGGGCAATCATTAAAATCCAGTCATTAGGAAAGGGACAGGGATTTGCTTCAGGAAAGGCTGTGAGGTTTGTTGACGCCAGGGTCTCCCAAGCCCATTAATTTCTGCAACAGAAATTGTTTACCTTCCCGGGAGATGAAAAACAGAGTGAGACTTTGCAGCACTCAAATTCCCTGCATTTTTTTAAGATTTTGATTAATCATGAGGCATTTTGGCAGCCTCCTCAGATACTCCGTAACCCCTGTTTAATCAGTCACCACCTAAGTGCTAACTCTGTCTAGTTGAAGCAGCATGTCTTGAGTACATAGCGGGACCTGGTGGGCCTCAAGGTGTGGCAAAGCCGGTAACTGGCTCTGCTCAGGACGTTGGTTTCTATGAGGGGAGACCTCATGACGAAAGTCCTTACATGGTTGTAGAATGTGGAATAACTTTAATCTGTATGCTGCGGTGTCATGGCTTGCTTTTAGGGCTCAAGGGATAAAAAGATCCAGACTTCATGGATCTGGAGGCCATCATCCCTCCTGTTAAAGCTGGAGAATTAGGCCATCAGTATTGTAACTGTCAGAAGCTCTGGAAGTGTTGCCAGACAGGTTATAAAAGTGGGGAGTCACAGTCTCCCTCAGTTTGAATGCTTCTGTGATGCCAGATGAAGGGATGGAAGGAGACCCCTGAGCTTCAGCATATGCTAGCTGTGCCTCCATTAGCACCTCAGTGCTAATGAGGCTTTTGAAGAAACATCCCCACATGCAATGCTTTGACTGGGATCACAGAGGAGCTTTGGATGTTGTGAACTGGGTTCTTTCCAACAGAACATGGATATACTCCAGTCATGTACCCAGCAGAGCAGGGGCATATGTTCCATGGGACCACATTCAGATAGTGCAAAGCAAGAACTCCTCAAACACTTAGTAGGTCAACATGGCCCTCAGCACAATGCATCCACATTAGTTTTCCTCCTGTTTAAACAAATGGAGTTGTTCCTTGTCTATCTTTTAATTGGGGATAGGAGTTTCCTCTTGAAATAGATATGTTTTACAGTAAGGCAGGGATTTTTTTTTATAGGCTCTGCTTTCCTCAATTTTCAACATCCTATCATGTTCAGACCCCAACTTCCCTAAAAAGAAGTGCTAGCTTTCTTAATAGCCAGGTAGCTATTCAAAGCTTTACCCCAGATATCATAAAATAACATAAATTTATTTCACCAGCCTGTACATGCCCTATATCTTTTGGTTTATTTCCACGATTCCTAGCATTAACATTGTCTTAGAAATGAGTTTGCCAGATCAAGGTCATGCAAGAACAATTCCACGTCACTCCTGACTTTGGCTAGTTTCGCTGAGATGGGTGTCTAGGAACTCTCCAGCAAGTTGTGTGTGCAGGGAAAATCTTCTTTCATACTTCTCTGTTTCATGCAATATCCTGTTTGTATTTACATGCTAACAGTCAGCAGATTTTAAGTATGCTACTATCATCACTTTTTTCTGCCAGTGGTGAAATAATTTGCCTTTCATTCATTGTTATAACTGAATGACATGAGAATAGGAATGACACAGTCAATGTATGAGCAGATGACAGTTGCAAAATTCTGGTTTAACGGCATTTATCTAGTCATAAAAAAGGTTTGTTCAGATAACCACACGCTCAGTTAACTGTCATGCAGACAACTTGCAGTGGGTGTGCTGGGAGCCCTTTTGCCTACAGCTGCTGTGTAAACAAACAAGTAAGGGATCATTTTTTTTAAGATTTTCTTCATGAATGTACTTATGATTTATAAAAAATATGGGAACATTCACTCTAACTGGCACCAAACTATTATCCAAGGGAATATTCACACCCTGTCCTCCATGAAAGACTCTGTCAGAAGTAGGATAAGCACATGAATTGAAGATACTGTAGGAATGATTACTCAGCTACCCAGATCAAGCGTGGAGCTGGTCCAGGCAGATGTGTAGTGTGACTTTTGTTGTCAAGAGTTGTACAGCTGGCACTGATATTTCCTGAAAAATCTCAGGCTGCTTGGAAAGATTTTTCACACTTGAATTCAACAACTGCAAGGAAACAGCAATGAAAGATTCCCCTTTTGTTTTTACTGCTGTCTTTATAGCCTTCTATAATTTCTAACAAACACTGCAAATCACATATCAGTTTTCCTGTGTCCGTCTCCAGACTAGAGGAATATCTCAGCCTGTGCCATTTAAAACTCCAAGGACACAGTGGAATCAGCCTAAAGAGTTCTTCGTACGTATGTGAAATTTGGTCTTTTGATGCTGCCATCGTAATTCCACTGCTGGTACATGGTACAATAATTACACTGCTGCAAGGGGAGATAAATAAGGGGAGATAAACAAACCAGGGAGAACAAGAAGTGAGAAATACACTGTTCTGCATCTCCTGAAGTATGCAGAATGCAGTATGCAGAATAGTGTCCGCTGTTGGAAGTACTTTTAATCTTGCATACTTTCTATCTAAAATGGTGGCATGATATGAGGAAAGAGTAATGACCCTCAAGCCTTCAGAGATTGGAAACTTCAACAGTAATAACTCATTGAAAACTTGGTGCTTCCCTGAAACTTACCTTGAAACAGCTGAAACTCTTCAGTCTTCAGTTCCCATTTGTATCTTCATGATCCTGGTCAACATATCCAACAATGAACTAGAAGAAAGGGTTTTTAAATCCTTTTTAGAACCTCAGAAAGATTTGGGATTTTTCATTGTGTATGCGGAGGAAAGTTCGCAGTAGAGCAGACCCATAATTCCTAGATAGAGTTTCTTTAGTGAAAAACCGAGGGTGACGTCAGTTCACTTGTTCCTATAGATGAGCAAGGTGCCTAGGCCTCCATATTGTCTTTAGCTTCATTTTGACAAGGGTTCTACATGTAATCACCAAAGGCTCTCCAAAATCCTTTGCTGGAGTGAGCAGATCGCCCTTGACAGCAGCAGGAGCTCTGACACCTCATTCTCCTGCAGAGCCCTGCTTTCTGCTGTATGGCTCTGGGGGCTGAATTCCACCCCAGAATTTACAGCCAGATTGTTGCGTTTTGTAGGCAGTCACCAGGAGGTCCTGGAGGATCACTGGATACCGCACAGACCCTTGTGTTGCTATGCCTGGTGTTCTCATCCAGATTAGCTGTTTGTATGCATGCTGTCACTCCAACAGATGTGTGGCTGCAAGCATAGGTAGATTATGCCACAGTGAAAGAGAAAGAATTCCAACATCAAAGTCTGGACCTCAGCTTGTGGATAGTAACTACAGAATTCCACCTAGAAAACTGGAAAGAAGAAATTACCATTTACTGTGGATAAAATATGTCACCCACATCAAACAGGCAGCATTGTAAAGACTTAAATGCATCTAATAGACTAGAACTATACGGAAAAATCAATTATATGTTCTGCAGAACTGAAATGGAGACCTGGTTGGAAGTCTTCCAATGGAAAGATTCTTCTTGCAAAATGCTGACTGCAGCTAACTGTCTAGAGGATATTTTGGCCTTTCAGTTAAAAACAAAAATCAACGGAAGGAAAGAAATTGGAAATATAATTTTAATAACATTGAACATTTTTCTTTTGAGATACAATCTTCTTTTTCTTTGTATTATAAACAAATAGCCTCTTTCCAAAAGCTTAGTTCAATCAATGTCTTCATTCTTGTTAACACAGGATGTTTTAACCATCTCGTGTTTTTTTCACAATTAGGATTAATTTGCAATATTCAGTCTGAAACGAAAGAAACTTCAAAGCTGTAAAATGCAGTCTGTGATGAAAAATCTAACTCCAGGATTAGCTGTTACTTTTCTCCACTGAAATAACCTTCACTTATTGGCTTGTCCTTTTATTTATATGAGAAAATAGTTCAGCCTTTGAAAGCAAAAGGCATTTGTTGACTGGGAAAATCTTCTCACACCTTACAATATGTCTCTACAGGAATGCAAGTGCATTTTACTTTTTTGATACGTACCATGTTCCTACAAATAGTTATATGATAAACATGTGTCTAAGTATCTCGGATTTATTAAACTTTTCCAGAAGGTTTGAAGAGCTCATTATATTATTTATTGAATTCGTATTTGATTTTTTTATTTGTTCATCCCTAAGGCTCAGGCTGAAGATTTTCCCAGGCTATATGAAATTTCTGATAAAGACAAGCAAAAGATTTACATTTTTTAACTTGTGCCTGGATTTTTGTTGTTGTTTTTTTATGAAAATAATAATGAAAAAGTATGCCCCTAAGACATACTCCAAGCTTCTCATCAAGGACTGCGTATCTGAGGATAAATGAATGGAGAAAGCTACTCTTCAATGATTCCATGGGAGAGAAGAAAGAAAAGATGCAAGGGAGAGCTGGCATTTCCCCAAAGAAGTGATAGTTTGAGCACCTGGACAAATGTGTCAATTAGGAGAAGATGGGAGGGTGAAGAATAACTTGGTTAAAAGAGTGGCTTTGAGCACTAAAGGGAAACAGAAAGAAAGTGAAAACTTTGTTGTGCGAAGGAAGCATGAAGACTGAAAGAGAGAAGCAAGCCTGGAGCTGGACAGGAACACCTCAGAAGGGTGCATGACATCTGTGCCTTTGTGAGTGCTGGTGGTTTACAGCATTCGGGAGGGTAAGTTCACATGGAGTGGCAGGATCTTTCTTAGGCAAGCTGGTATGGCTGACAGAATGCGTGACCTGTTGGATGTGGAGGTCCTTCCCAAGGAGACAGCACAGTAGATAATGGCGTGCATCAGGTAGAAGCTGCCAGGAGACATCTTGAAGAAGTTGTTCGACAGATACTGTCACACAAAAAAGGCCAAAGGAAGCTTGGGTTCACAGCTCAACGGGGATGCGGCTCTTGGGAAAACGCTTAAATTTCTGATACATTTTTTGTTAGTCTTTGCAGTAACCAGATGTCAAGCATGATCCATGGTAAGAGGACAGGACTTTTCTCAGAGCAGGCGAGACAAATATCTATAGTGGATGGAAAAAAAGTGGAGAAGTGGAAAAGGATGGGGAATTGTTGGGGTCCCTTCCCATCTATTTTTCTATGATCCTGTGACTTTTTATGTCCGTAAATGATTATTATTACCTGGTGTTCCATTCTGTCCATCTCCTGCCCTGAATCCCACACTGCTTTCCCTTGTCTGATTGATATGCAATTTTCCACAGTGCCTGTTGAATTTTATCATGTTTCTTAGTCCTTAGTGGCACAGAGATCTGACAGCCTATTTTGCAAGAAGTGTTTCTCTATTCTTTAAAGTTATTACATTCAGTAAAACAAGACATGGAGATGGAATTGTTATTATCTCACTTTGCAGACTGGAGACTGAGAGACAGAGAAGCCAGACTCCATAGAAACCATAGCAAAGTTGATAAATGAACTCAGATGTCCCAGATCCCCAAAGAGCATCTTATGTGCACAACTGCCCTATTAATCCTGAGGGCAGAATGGGGTGTCAGCTACTGCTGAGGCAGCTCAATTCAGTAACTGCCATTTGCTCTTTTTCTCAACGTGAGGGGGTACAGGAGCAATCAGGTTGAGTCTAAATTGTGTAAGCCCAGAAAATAACGCCGGGGGCTTCAACAGCCTAACAAAGCCAAAGTTTGGATTTCGGCATCACAAGCTAATGAACCCTCCAAAGCTCCCCTCGGGTTGTCTGGAGCCATTCCCCAGCCACAGATTTACTTCTCTCTATATACTCCCCTATTTAATATTCTACCCACAACTTGGCTTGAGGCTACTTGAAGATATTGTTTGGATTTTTTTTCCTGTCTGTTAATTATACCTACACTGGCAAACTGCCATTTGTGACGTAAAGCTGCATGTGATGTGTCCCTAAGCCAAATCACATATGATCTTAGACTGGAAAGCTAGCAGCCAGCAGCCAAACACAGCAAAAGCTGGGCTCTGAAGGTATCCCTAGAGAATATGTCAGCTGCAGCCAAGGCACAGTGCAAAGATACCAGAACAGCAGACCCTGAAGTGCTGGTTCAGTTTCTACGGCAATCCTTTAGGCAGGTAAAATTCTCATTGGTTTTAGGAAGGTGAAGAATTTGGGGCTTGGATTTTCAGTGCTTAGAGGCAAATGACTGTGAATCCAGAAGACCCTCTGAGGAAAGCCCCTCAGTTGTACCTCCAGAGATGCTTGTAACAGGCACACATCCTGCCCTGGGCTCCAGGAGGTGGACAGCCCTGCCCAGTGGGCAGCACCAACAATGCCGCACTGCCAAAAGCCACCTAATGTGGTGCACTTGAACTCTTAGCTAGTCAAGAGGGAAGAGGCAGGCCGCCTCTAAGGATTCCTTCTGAACTCATCCTTTTTCCTGGGAGACCAGCAGAGTTGGTCACCAAGGCCCATCCCATGGCAGAGAGAGAGACACACAGCCACGTCTCTCACAGGGATTCTTCTGAACCTGTCTCTTGCAGCCCACACCAGGAGGGACAGCTCAAAGCCAAACAGCCAAAAAAAAAAAGTAACCAAAAACAATAAAAAAAATTTCATTTTGCAGAATTGGGGGTGAACATTTTTATGTTTTTCACAATTTGTGGAAGATTTTTGAAGTGTTTCAACTTTGTGATGGTTTAGTTTTGAGCTTCTTTGCTGCCAAATGTAACAAGCTAAGCTGTGGCCACAGGGCAGCACTTTTCCCTACTTTTTCACTTTTCTCTTTGTTACCCAAAATTTTCAAGACATCATGAAAACAAAGAAGTTCTGAAAATTTAGAGAGCAGCAGAAGGAAAATGAAAAGAAATATGAAGATTAGGGAGAAGAACAGGAATTACCCATTTTCATTTAAAAAATAAAGATGAAACGGTTCTGATTTGGCAAATAGGCCTTTTCTCAGAAATTTGAACAGACTGAATGAGAAATAGAGCCTCCCCATCCCCCCACCCCAGCTGAGTTTGTGCAGCCCCACACAACCACAGACTCGTCCCTCTGACTCCATGGGCGGATCTGCTGTTCTGAGGCAGAAAATGGTTTTGTGCCACAATGCTGTTGCCTTAATTACAAATGTTCTACATGCCAAACTTGGAGGAAGTCTGAGAGGCGACTTAATTTGGCCAATTAGTGTGAGATCGGGCCCATGAAACCCCTTGTATAAACATTTCAGAGTCAGTGCAATCCATTTCCTACTTAGAACAAAACAAACCTCTCTTTTCCATGAAATTCAGAGCTCAGAAAGAAAAACTGGCTAGAATGAGTCCCTTGGTAGAAAGGCTGCTTTCTGCAGCGATGCAAAATAAGGTGTTTTACAAGCAAAACTGTAAAGTCATATAAAACAACGCTCCAGCCACAGCAGCAGGATGGGAGGTGCACTGGCTTTTTGCTTGTGCAGTGACAGAGCAACACAGAGTAGTACAGTGGTGACTAGATCTGCAGTCATTATAGAAACAGGGTACCTCCCTACAGGGAAAACTGCTGCCCCTGTGTCACCACTGCTTGATGCAGGACAGAGTCCACCATGATCTGGCAAACAGCGAGGGGAGAAGAAGAGAAGACACTTGACAGAGGGGTCAGCGTATTTGAGCATTTGCCTCATAGCGAATGAATTTGGAGCAGCGGTTTTGCTGGGAAATAATGCATGAGAATTTACAGGGCAGCATCTGTTTCAGTGTCAGAGTTCATTAGTGAGGGAAAGGGGAACACAGGTACACCAGAGGGATTTGGAAAATCCGAGATTACAAACAAATGTGTCATTCAACATCCATTATATTCTGTTTTTTGCAACTTTGTTCAACAGATCAAAAGAATTTGAGTCCAGCTAAAGAGTATATGTGAGGCTTAGAAGAATTATGGTACTCATTATCCTTCACGCAATCCTCTTTAATGATTTGTTCTGTGGCCATATACGGGATCACAAATGCAATAAAAATGGGAAATGTTGAGTTAAAGGAACTGTCTGGTGTGGTGATATCATCTATACAATAAACAAATGTCAATGCAGAGCTATAAATAATCTTTTTATTGTAATCTTGAATTGATTTGATACCAGATGCATACACACTTCATGAAAATTCCTTAGCTTTGAAAGAGGACAATAACCTATGATATAAAGTTGGATATATTTGTATGTGTTTTTCTTATGGGTAATATACATTACAGGCAAGAGGAGCCAGGGCCCTGTCTATCCTGCAAATGACACCTGTACACCTGTGCCAAGCATGACATGTTCCTATGAGCAGTGAGGCTGAATCACTCTAGCCTGGTAAAGATCTCCCCAATAGCACGCAGATCCTTAGAGACATAGAAAAACCCTGTAAAAAAAAAAACATTTCATTTACTGTATGGGAGAAGTCTTTTCTAGCTGACATGGGGAAACACCCAGTTCACAGTGCTAACCCTCTGCTGGTGCACCTGAGCTTTTCCTCCATACAAAGCACAGTGCAAAGCACATGATTGTGGAACATCATAGTACACAAACATCAATCCATGATGAAATGGCAGACTTGGGTGGCTAAATCTGTTCTTTTGTTCAAGGCCTCTTTAATTCTGTTTCTATGAGATATTTCTGTCCAACAGAAGCTTTTACATTATAACAATTGCATTTTAAAAAAAGAAAATCTCATTCCATCGGCCTAACAGTGTCTTGGGGCTGGCTGAAGCCTATGAGAATCTTTCCATTGACGTCACTAAGCTTTTACTCGGGCTTTTAATCTGCAATCAATCAACCCTTAATATTATTCTGCACAGAGCTCTATGCCTTCTTTTGGTGATAGAAAAAAATGAGACCAAACGCTTGCCCCAGCCACCCATGCTGGCAGAATTGCCTGGGTCACGATCTTATTTGCAGTGTGCCTCAGTCGGGAGCTGTCCTGAAATACACTACTGTTTTGCCGTTTCTCCCTTGTGTGCATTCCTCCAGCTCCATGGTTTGGCTCTCAAGGATGTCCCTGCAGACCTGGGCAGGGCAGCACAGAGGGACCAGCAGCCTCAGCCCTAGGCTGGCTCCAGGGCATCTCCCAGAGCCTGGGGTGCTGAATCCTCCTGCAAGAGCATGGGGCATTTACTAGTGATGCTGAGATACGACACCATATTGTTAGGAAAACATACATCTAACGCCGAACCTTCCTTGGCCTCTTCCAGCATTGCATCAGATTCATTGCCCCAGGACTGTGGTGTGGCTGCGTCTGAAGTGAATTGAATTTCCTCATTTAGCAGCAGAGAAGAACAGGCAAAGAAAGAAAGAGCCAAAAAACGGGTGATGGACACCAAGAGATTCCCTGTGCTGCCCAGGTCCAAAGGTGAAACAGGAGTCTTCAGCCCCAGCACTGCAGGGAGCAGTGCTGCAGGATCTCAGTAGCAAACACTGTTTTTCTCTGTCTTGTAAGGAGCCTCACTGTATTAGTAGCTTCTCTACAATGCTAAAGATTACATACTTGTAACCAAAGGCTTAATTTATGGTGAAACTATAAATTAAATCATTCTCATCTCTCATCATTCATCGTTTCTAGGAAGATGTGAGCAGGTACAGGTCACGGCTGGAAAAAGAACAGTCATTGATGGAGCAGCCAGAGGGTTCTGCTGTAGTCACATTCATTTGGGGTTTGTGGATTATGCCAACAATAGCAAATATATTTACACATATTAGTAGCACGTTCAGGGTGATTTCACTGTGTGAAAAGCATGTGCAGGCATTCTGTATATTCTCCAGCGATACCCTGTATCAACAACAGGCTGCTCTGTTCTTGAATTATTGCTGAGGATTGCAGGTGCTGTACAAGACTGAACACTTTTGCACTATAAATCACACGAGAGCAATAGTTTCAGCCTTTCACAATGAGAAAGCTTGTTCTGGAAAACCTCTGCCTTTCAAAGGCTCCCTCTTGATTTCAGGTGGTTTGGGCATACAGCCTTCATGATTTTCTAGGTCAGAGATTGCAGATAAAAACTAAAAACCAGAACTGTGTCATTAATATTTATCACAGGTGTGAATATAATCTAACTCAAAGGTAATGGTGGCCAGTCTGGGGCAGCAAGGCCTTCCTTTATGGTGCTTACGGCCACAGGAAATTAAAGAGTTTAAGCAGACGAGGGACCCATATGCAATGTGCAGAGCTGTTCCCATTGAGCACCGAGGCTCCCGGGATGCAGGAACCTGCTGTCAGCTTCTGCTGCCATGAGGGTCTGCCATTTCAGCTGTCCTGAGAGATCTGCCATATGGACATGCAAGAAATGCAACTGTCAGTTCACAAGACAATTTTCTTGCTCTCAGCACTGCAGAAACAAAAATACCCTGGAAAATATGAAATGAATCACAGAATCACAGAATTGTAGGGGTTGGAAGGAACCTCTAGAGATCACAAAAAATAGTATTAATGACTCGCAGAAATTGAGAGGAAAAAGTATGTGAAGTAAATTATTGTACCAAATATCACAACATCAAATCAGAGTCATTAGGTGTGATGGACCAGGGGTGTGTCCAACAGCCAGAAGGGCCAGTGTTCCTCCAGCGTTGCAACAACTGTTTACTACAATAATGCAACCGGTCTGGTTGCTGTTGTATGAATCTTCTCAGAAAAGATCTGCAGAGCTGCAATACTGCAGCCCCTCTGCTCAGGCCCTGGAAAACGCGGAGCAGAGGATGAGGATTACTGCTTGCCATTGCCCCAAAGTCACCCAGCTTGAGTCAAACAAAGGAGGAGGGTGAGGGGATGAGGTACCTAGATAAAAGTTTTCACAATAGGGATGGGATTTGCACAATGGGCTCATGAGCAGAAAATCCAGCTGCTCTGCCTTCCTCAGCCCCAGTCCTCAGATCAAGACACCTTCAGAGGGCTCCTGGGGCACTGCACAGGAAAGCCCTGGATGGGTTCATCCCATTCACCCAGTGCTGATCCCTTCCCACTGACACCCAGCAGCCCCCTCATCCTGAGGCCTTTCTGCTGTCACATGGGCTGCAGAACTGTGGCTCTCCCTGCCCTGGAGCCTGTGTACCCAGCACTACTGATGTTTGGGCAGCCTTGGCTGGCAGAACTGCTGGATTTCTATTCTTATTTTTGCATATTTTAAGCCCAGGGAATGCAGCTGAGGCCAAAGGCTGAGTAACTTCAGAAAATCCCAGGAAAATAAAAACAGCACTGCCTAAAAATGTTCCCATAGAAGGTACCCATCCCGTTGTGAAAAGGTACACAGTGGCATCACCTCCAGCCATTGGCATGACTACTATGACAAAAGGAAAGCAGTGTCAGGGGCTCTTAGGGCATTCATAAGCTTACCTGTGCACACAGAATGACTTGGGTTGAAGGGGAACTTAAAGGTCATCCATTTCCAACCCCTTGCCATGGCAGGGCTGCCACTCACCAGCTCATGCTGCCCAGGGACCCATCCAACCTGGCCTTGAGCACTTTCGGGGGGGGGGGGGGGGGGG
>JAOWBP010051479.1:576-15488 GCA_028571105.1 Tragopan temminckii | reverse complement strand
GGGAGATGGGGGAAGAAGATTAAAAAAAAAAAAAAATCCAAAGTAGAACTCATGGGATAAAAATATTTACTAGGATAGAGAAAAGGAAAAGGATAATAGTTATAACTGTATATATATATATATATATATATATATGATATGTATATAAACGTACATAACAAATGTTGCACAAACAATTGCTCACCAATCCCTGACTGATGCCACCTAGCCCCCAGTGAGCAGAAGAGAGCCATGTGAACTCCCACCTCCTTCAAAACTCTCCTTGCATGATGGTATGCCCCTTCGTAAGTCAGTTGTCCTAATTCAGTCCCCCTCCCAGCCTTTTGTTAGTATGAACTGAGAAACTGAAATTGCCTTGGCTTGGTACGACACTACTTAGCAATAACTACAAACATCAGTATGTTATCAGCATTGTTTTTCTCCTATCATCAAAACATAACAGACACTCTGAAGAAAACAATTCCATCCTAGCCAAAATTTAGTCTGTCATATCTGTAGACCATCACAGCTTCAACACTGCTACTATTTAGCACATGTCCTTAACGTGGCAGACGTGTGTCTACTGTAAGGAATATTCTTCAAGAATCCAAAAGTTGGGTATGAAGGATGAACCTCAGATCATTTTTGTGGCCTGTATGTGTTCAATCTCATATTTTGATGGAGTAGAATCTATTTATACGGCACAGAAAAAGACAGAAGATGAGAACTGAATACTGGGGAGCCTTAACATGCAATGGGGTACTTTTTGCATGAGAGAAGCGTCTATGCTATTTATATTTAATTATTAATGATAGGACAGCAGCAAAGTGACTCAGTGGAGGCCAAGTTGTTTCTCAAAATAAATGTTTTGATAGAAGATATCTCCACTTCATCTTTAACATGTGGCAGCAAAGCTCATTCCTCTTATAGATCCATAACAAAACAGTCTTTCTCAGAGAGTTTTGATGTTAGAAATGTTATCCAAAATTTTAGTAAAGACCTAAAATCTTTAATCACCAGATAAATCCCTCAGAAACCTAAAATCAATCCAGGCTTTCAACTTTATGTTTGTCCACCAGGGACACAGAAGAACCATAAGGCTTCAGCAGTTTTTCAATCCCTCACTGCAATACTCTGGCTCAAGGAGTACCATATGATTGCATTACAGACATGAACCATGTTTGTGGCTACGAGACAGGAAAGAAGTCTGTTGAAAAGCCTTCACTTTATTTACTGATGAGAGGTGCTACAGTGACTGCTCAGTGGTACCAGCCTTCAAGCAAGTTTACCGTATGTATGAGGACTTGCATCCTCATAGGATGTGCAAAGGGGCTATACAGTTATATGACTTGCCAACAGCCTGGCAGAAGTCAGCATGAGCACACAGGTATGAGTTTGCAGGGCTAGTTTAACTCCTCTGTGAAAAGCTGAGAAGGAAGATATTATTCTCTTCTATTACATTTACTATAACATTACCAAAAATATTGAATTAGAATTTTATTTAGATAGAATTATTAATTGTCATATGGGTTTTCAACTCATTATATCAGTGCATCCAATTATCTTCAATTCACAATCCAGTTGGCTTATAACAGATGATCACAAGGACTTCATTATACATCCTCAAATTCTCTCTTGAGATGTCTGTATTCCCTAGACAAAGGTGACTAGCCAAAGAATTGCTGAATTTGTACTGCTGAGATAATCGTGGAAGGTTTACTAAGAACAGTATCTCTCATTTCTGTAAGGATGGCACAGACTTCTCAACAGTGAGCATAATACAAGCACATTTCTAATCTTGCCTCAGGAATAGGAAAGGGAGAGAAAAGGACAGTGCTGGATTGGAACCAAGGTTCTGTCACTCCCTCTTCTTCCAGAGGACAGAGGTTATGGTTCTGGGAAGGGTCCTTCAACCAACACAAGCTGGGTCAAGTTACCTCGCCCTCTCCAAACTGACTTCTCAGGAGTAAGCAGCAGACAGCAGGACTGGGCTGCTTTGCTGGGCTTGGTGACCTAGAGCTAGGAAGAGATTTGGAAAGGCCATCAATCCACTCATCAGCTATACCTAATTCCCGAGCAATCTTTTCCAACCAGATCCTAACCCCAACAATGAAGAAGTCAGTATCTTCCTAGATGACCTACGATACTGTCTCATAGCTGTTGCTTTCAGATATTTCTTAATATAAAAACTAAATCTCCCATAATGGAGGTAGACTACTTACTGCTTGTTGACTTTATTTTTGCCCTGCTTTAGGTTTTTTCCTTCTCTCTTTGCCAGTTACGCTTTTAAAGATGGTTTATGTGCTTGCTTCAGTTCCTCTCTTCTTTAGACAGAACAAACCAAATTCCTTTAATCATGCCAGAGTCGAGACAAAAAACAAGAAAAAGGCTGGACCCAGCTCACTTCACCTGCATGGGCTCAAAGTGTTCAAAACCAGACACCGTTCTCCAGCTGACACCACATCTGCACTGACAAGAGGGAGAAAACATCATATGTATTGCAGTCAAAGAGCTCTTTTTTATATGCAGACCGGTACAGTGTTTACCTTTTTGCTGTAACATGTATCTTTAACTTCAAGATCTTCTCCATAGATTTTGTGTTTTATCAATGATTCCCAGTTTTGTGGGTTCTGGAGTACGGGTTTTCCTTGGTAAGTGTGGAGTTTTTCCTTACGACACTGCAGAGTATTTTGTTCTCATCCCCTTTTCCAAGACACCAGTATAGTCTGGGTCCTAATTCTGACTTTCAAAGTGTTGGAGTTCTCTCAGCTTGTGGTCTTCTGCAAGTTCAACAAGAGTTTCTTTATTTCGTCAGCAATGTGGTTGTTGAAATTTATTCTGCACGAATATTCAACACTCAATATTACCAGGTTTGTGACAGACCACTGGGTCATTCCCCCCTGAAACAGGCTCCAGTTTGGCAGTGAACCACTATCAACCACTCCTGCTGGTTTTCAGCATGGTTTTGAACTCTTTTATCTAGACTATATTTCCCTTATTTACTCAAGGGGATTCAGTATGTAGCAATGACAAAAGACTCCCCAGTGCTGTGATTTATGGACTCTATTCCTTCTTCCCTAATCCCCAAGTCCTGTTATCCTGTCATAGAAGGAAATTAGGCTGGTTTAATGCAATTTGTACTTGACAAATCCAATTTGCCCTTGCAGCTAGTTTGATTATTTGTTCTATAAGTCTCTTCCTTTCCCTGCTTTCCAAAGAGAAGCATTACATTTATCATTTTCCAGGCTTATCCCGTGTTACTTGTCTGTCACACATTTCCATATTTGTTTTCATCCCTATCTCATTATGAAGGTAAGATTTGGTCAACATCTCCTCAGCACTCTTTTAAATTGGCACTCTCCTATGTGCTTTGAAATGCAGGTGATCATTAGCTCCATAAGAGCTTTGGAGGTCTCTCTCCAATAGTTAGTGCTAACTGTTATTATTTCAGAGAAAATACTGCAGATAAGCAGCTCATTCGCCTCCATCTCCACAAACCACATCTTCACCATCAGCTTGTCAGCACTGCTTTGGTTAGCCACAACCAGCAGTAGTCTGGGGTACTTCTGTATCTCAACCTAAAGTGCCACAAACTCAAAATTTTGAAGTCATCTTTGAGGCAGGTCTCAGATCTTGATTTAATTTAAGAAAAGTCATGCACTCAGCACAGTGCAAACACCCAGTCCTACCTCAGCCTTGTGCAGCATGATGTTGGAGAGATAAGCAGGGTAGATGCTCCAGGAAGGGTGTGGAAGATGACAGATGAGGCAGCTGTGAAAACAGCGTAAGCAGCACAACATCAGCCCCCTTGGCCATTCTCCTTTAAACAGTGACTCTGAAATTCCAAATCACCAAAGGCATGAAAAATTGAATGGTTTTCCCTCTGAAAGCATCAGTTCGATACTTTTGGAATATTTTGTGGCAATATTAAAAATGTCCAGGTATATTGCAAGTGGAAATATTTTAGAAATGTAAACTTAATTACTTGCTTTATGTTGGAAAGGGAAGTGAGTACGTCACGCAGTTGCACCGTCTGTGTGACCTACTGTAGGATTCTGTTTTGTAGAACAATCCTCATGGGCCTTTGTCAACATTTTTTTTGCCTTCTCCCAAATAGCATTCAATTGTTTGTTCAATATTTCAGATGATGTGCCAAATCACTCTTCCATTTTTTTATTTTATTTTATTTTATTTTTATTTTTTTTGTGGGTGTGTGTAGACCTGGATGGTATTTTGATTTGTTTTGACTGTAAATCAAAATAAATGTTCTTGATTTAAAACAAAGCTTCTACTTATGAGAGGCATGTCTTCAAGATGATGAAGTTCAGTTAGAACTGAGCATTGATCACTTCATACCTTTGAGACACAAATGCATCCCTGTTATGTCTGTCTCTTCAATGGGTACTAAATGTTCAAGTTCATATAGTTTTCTTCCCCTCCACATCTTCCCCCAAGGTATATTTTACTTTTTTTTAGAGGGGAAGGGGAAGATAACAACTGTGTTTCTTAAGAAGCTGTAGAAGCCAAAAGACTGTATATTTATTCCTGCTTGTTCTACAGTTACTGTTCAAATAGCTCATCAGAGGGTGTGAGATCCTTAATTTCATTTCACCTTCATAAAGTCAATTTATTTAAAAGAACAGTATGAGAATGTTGATACCCAAAGTAAGGCTAACCAGCCTGCGAATCAATGTTACAAAAAAACATGACATGGGATGAACATCTTCATCTTCCACCTGCTCCCAAAGAATATTTCAGGCACTCTTAATCCAGATTCCCAAGGAAAGGTAACCAGACTCCCAGAGTTTGAGACTTTGGAACTGAAGAAATCTGTGAGACTCTGGGAGTCTGGATACTAGAACTGCACAGCCAAATTTCCACACTGTTCAGTTACAAAGTTTCCTCTAGTCTTTTCCTGGCTATTTGAACAATCATCAAAATGTCATCTACAGCAAATACTGGCTTGAAAATCCTTTTGTGGAAGAGGTCTGCCCCAACCCAGCTGGGGTTCAGCCCCTTTCTGTGAGGCTGGGCTTAACACAGTGGTGAGATCCAGCTCTTTGCCTCCAGTTGGCTGTCTACCCACCTCCTGTGCTCCCTCTGACAGCATGCCATGGATCAAACCCCTCAGAACGCTGTGTTGTACAGGGATGCTCCTGCAATGTGTCCTGCCTACTGCAACAGGAGTGGAGCTGATGGTGGTTACCAAAGGCTTTCTGACTGCTTGTGGTCCTGTCCACATCAGAAGGACCCTCTCCCAGTCCCTGCAGCGGTACCACCACATCACGACTGACAGCTGCCTTTCTGTGGGGTTGTATTTCATGACGTGAAGAACATCAAGGATCCTGCACAGTCCCCAGAATCAGGTCATGGCAGCTCAATCCCCTTCGCTGACAGAATCCTGCAGTTACTGCCATAGTCTTGCCCTTAACTCTGGCAGCATTATCATGCACATCCCACTGGCTCCCATTTGACAACTTGACAAGGTATCCAAATGGTCTTGAGAACAGAATCAGAATGAAAATATTTGACATGGATGCATGTGAGCAACATTACTGTATTTCACCAGGGCAAGATGGAGGCAATCCCCTATCCCAGGCACTGGCTCTAGCAAAACTACAGCTGCATA
The DNA here is from genome assembly GCA_028571105.1 of Tragopan temminckii. Lineage (NCBI taxonomy): Eukaryota > Metazoa > Chordata > Aves > Galliformes > Phasianidae > Tragopan > Tragopan temminckii. The sequence goes on along the minus strand of JAOWBP010051479.1, from coordinate 9,880 downwards.
AAGGACAGCAAGAACAAAAGGTGCTGGGACCGGTGACTTTCTCAACTGTTGCTGGAGCACCGAAGGGGCTCAGCAACCTGCATATGAATCAGAGCCCAGGGCCTGTAACCCTGACAGAATTCCAAACACAAGGAGATCCCTGCACTTGCATTGCTCATTGCAAGCAACACATTGTTATGTGACATACAGAAAGCTACATCAATTTTTAAAAAATGCTCAGCATACCTACATTATTTTTTTTTAAACTTGCAACTTTATGTCATTTTGTAAATTAAAAAAAATATATATTTAAGACAATAGATTAACATTTAGAAACTATCAATAGATATTTTACAGTTTTGAGAAGCTTACTAATTTGTTCTATCTGCTTCTACAGGTAGCTTTAAATAAAAATTACTTAGGAAGTGAATAATGACTTTAAAATCAATAAGGGCTCCCTGGGAAATACTTGTGATTTTAAAGTTGTTTCAATGGAAATATTATCATACATGAAGTAAAGAGATTGCGTTTGTCCTCACTAACAAGGCACTGTCTCAGAAATACCAATTGTCCAAATGGTGCAGGCAGTGATTACAGAGAAAAAGAGAACCTCAAACAGCCAAACCTAACTAGGAAAGAAGGGAGACAAAACCAGAACAAAAATGAAAGAGGTGAAGAATTAAATATGTTCCACACAATTCCCGTATTTCAAAGGTGGAAGTTCTCACACCTAGGACCTCTGCTTCAGACCAGTGAGGAATGACCGAGAGATATAACTGGGGGGTTCCAGAAGAGTTAACTTCTGTCTTTCTATCAGATTATAATTTCATTTGTACGGAACTGTCAAATTCTTCAAATTCCTCTGTGATGACAAAATGCACTTCTGTTTAGCTGAATCATGCAGAACAATCCCAATATGTCTTCTTTCCAGGGCTGGTTTTTGCAGCCAGTGCTTTTATGGGACTTAGATGAGTTTTTGGTGATTCATAGTACTTAAACTGCTCAAGAGCACTTTTTCAATTGGAAAATTCACTTGAAGTAAATGCATCATCAGCATGATTGTCCATGCGTGAAAGAACTACAAGCAAAACAATGAGCACCATTTTTTAAAACCTACACTTAAACCAAGAAAAACAGTTATCATGAACTATTAAAAGACCTTATTTTTCAGTTTTCGTGAGTCTCTCATGGAAAACGTGGGTTATCCTTGTCTTTGCATCTCTTATGCTGAGAATTCTAAATTGCAAATGAAAAAAAAATATAATGTGCACATTGTTTTAGAGTCGTTAACATGATACATAGGAACATAAATTATATTATCTACAACAAATTTAGCTGCTACCGATTCAGCCTTATTCTTACAGAAGCCTTTTCTAGGAAGAACCTTACATTGTTCTTTTTAGAATGCTAAATAAACTGCTATTTTATTTTTTAAGGATTAATGGAAAATGCTCTGGTGTCTGCCAAGCACACTGTGGATTTGAAGAACATGTCATATACTTATGTGAAAGCAGACTTCTGCATTCTTGACATTTATCTGAAGAAAAAAACTGTGGAGTACTGTGTGTGCACGTGCCTATACGGCATTTTCACAGATGACTGGGTAATGGTACTTCCAAAACATTTTTACTTCAAATACCATCAATGCAATCTTTCACTCTTAATCCATCGTGGCAGTGTTTATTTATTTATTCACTTAAATAGATTTATATGGTACGTTAAAAAGGTCTAACCACAAATGTGTGCTTTTGATATATAGGAAAATATGGTCCAACTGGTGAACACGGGCGTAAAAACAGCAGCCCATATTAAATCAGAGAACAGTCACCTCAAAATAAAATAAAAACTACTCCATGCTCCAGACAGCCATTCAGACAGCCTGCACTGATCAAGACCACTATAACAATTTGAGAAGGTGACTTCAAATTGCACAAGCTTTTGAAAAAGAAGCCCAGAAAATGCCAGCTTGGAATGCATCCTGTCCAATCCCCACTTTCCTCCTTCCCTCTCCACGACTGTGAAGGGCTGGAGATGGGTGTGGCTGCTCTGACAGTCGGTGGAACCTGTCCATTTCACCTTTGTATGGTGCGGACCTGATGTGATGGCTCCTTGACAGCATCATTTCTTTCTGGCCAAAAGTGAAGGGATGCATGCTCATGTTGCATTGTGGGTAAAGTCTGGGGACAGCTGTATGCTCTCAGACCCGCAAAGATTACCTTCTTGAGGCAGTTGCCACCTGCTGACCTGCCTGTTACGTGAGGGCCAGAGAAAGGCATCTCCAGCAGATACAGGCATCGCTATTAGAAAAATGCTGCTCCACAACTGACAACAAAGCTGTGGCCTGCCACAGCAAAAGAGTCACCTTGAGGCAGGAGTGACAATCCATCTCAAGCATCACACGGAGAGGACAAGGACCTGTTGGCCTTTTCCACAGCCTCGGTTTAGAAGTTGACTCATCCTTACCATGGCTTCCCCACTTCAGCTGCGTATCTCACCGGCAGCTGCCATTTGGCAGCACTACTGGGAGGGGATCTGGGCAGAGCACATGCTGCTGAGGAAGGGGACCACCAGACATGGCAGCTGGCAGGACTGACCATGGCAGGGCACACATACTGCAGCAAGCTGGTGAGTTTGGTTTCACTCCTGCCAAAATCCAAGTGACAGAAACTGAAGGTTAGGTAACATCGATGGGTTAGATGAGAGTCTGTGAAGATTCACTTGTCAAAGCATCTTGCTTGGTGAACCTGAACAGAAATATGGGTGTTTCCACTACAGATGGCACAGATGGACGCTGTGTGTTCTCAGGCTTGTCTACAAGCAGACTGCCCGCATTATTTTCCCCCTACTTTTTTTCCATGAGATAAAAAATGATACTTTTAACAGTATGTGAAAGTTTTGTTTCAAAGCTACGTTTCTCATAGCTGCTTAGCTTTTGGTTATGTGACCTGTCTAAACCACATACACCATCTTGATCTTCTGAAAGATTCGTAGCAAATCATCTTCTTCAATCTACATTGCTCCTGACATTAGAGGTGCTAAGAAAAATCAGAATACACACATCTACTTAGTGTCCCTCTCCTAGTTTCTATGACATGATAACAACTTCCTACCTGGAATTCAGACACAAGACATTTGGCTAAAAAAAAACCTGAGAATGGACAGGAAGAGAGGTAGCGATGCTGTTTATCAAGATACCTTTGCTTAAGAAGACAGGAAGTAAATATGTGATGTAACTTGCAATGTAAGAACCAAGATAAAGCACCATTTCAGCCCTAAATGATCTTGTATGATACATGCACACATCAGCACAAACTCAAAATAAATTCAATTTTGCTGTAGTTGTCTGAATCCTAGAGTTTCACATGGCTATAGAACATTCATACAACACTTTAAATAACCTTTCTGTTTTTAAATGTCCATGAAACCTAACTGGGGCAACTTGAGGTTGTAAAAATCTAGAGTACAGCCATAAAAGTGGTAATGTACAGTTTTATAAGTATTCATTAAATAATTATATTTTAGTTTTCTCTTTTGTAAGTTCCTTTATTAACCATTTTCAAGCTGGAGATGATCCTGAAAATACACAAAAAAAGCTCTGCATCAAATCATTTTAGTATTTCATCTGAAAAGATGTTTACTCCCACAAAACTAATACGCATGTAGTTTTTAAGGTCTAGTTGTTCCAAATGAATTTTGTTGTTATTACAGTATGTTTCAAGTTTTGTTTCAAAGAAACACAAAATGCTTACTTTTTATTAAATAAAGATCAGAGACTGCAGGCCTTCAGAGGAGCAATCCAACTTCCTTAGAAACTCACAGAAAACAGAAGCAGCTAACTTGCATCTCACAAATGAGCAAAGTATGTAACTAAAAAAAAAAAGCTAAAAGTGAAACTGCAAAATTAAAAACAATTAGTCCAATTTCAACACTGCAAAAGATTGGGATTAATTTTTTTTTTTTAGAAAATACATAGAGATGAAAACTTAGTTTTGGCAAGGACATATTCAAACCTAATTTCCTTTTACTGCCTTGAATAGGAAGGCACCCTGGACTATACTCTTTGCATTTCTGTATACCTTCTCTGATTATACTCTCAGTGGCAGATGAAATTCAAATATAATACACAGAAGAGGTACACCTGAAATACTTTGTTGTGTGGTATGGCATGGAAAGTCCCAAGAGTGTGATTGAAGGTGCTCACTGGGGCTGTGCAGTGGCTGCTGGAAGAGCTTATCCTGATTATGGGCAGCTGGCTGCCCCAAGACACTGATCCTGCTGCTCAAGGAAGCACCTGCACATAGGCAATTACTGGTAACCTCAGGTAAAGAACATTTCCAATGTTTCTGATAAAAATGTGTTACAGTGATTTCTATGAAATATATAGAGGGTAAACACATTTTCTAAAGAATCAGCTTCTAATATGTAATTTTGTAAAGCTGGACATAGGCAACAAAATTAATTTCAGAATTTCTGTGGATCCAGCAGTTTCCATTTAGCACTTGTGCAGCTGGATAACATTTTAGATTCCTAAAACTAATTTAGAAATGAAACATTAAATAATGATTTTGAAGTTTTTTTCATAGCTAACTAACTAATGGCCCCCAAAGAGCACAGTTTAGAGTTCAGGGAAGTCCATGTGACTCTGGAGCATTTGAAGTTCATACTTCTTAGGCTGCTCAGTAAGCAAGGCTGACAGTGAATGACTGACAGCTGTCCACCACTGAGATACCAGGGCTACCCAAAAGTTTCTGTTTCTGATACTTCAGTGTTAGAGATGATATAGGTGCAAGTTAATGAAGAAAATAACATTTGTGCCCCTGCCATAATGTTGTGATTTTTTCTGAGTGAACTTCAGGTATAATCAGGATTTTATTATCTATACAGATGGTAGATATGATACACCCCTAAAATAGCTATTCCTTCTGCTGCTCCAGATTCAGAAGAAAATCGTACAACACAAGAGGAGATGCAGAAGAAAGATCAACTTCTCCATCATAGAAACTGTAATACTTTTGTTGAAGAGAGGTGTTCTTGAAGCTGTTGATAGCAACTTGTAGCTAGCAACCTTTGTGGGCCCACGAGCAATGATGCTGAGACAGACCTGAGTGCAACATTCTTTGGTTTCAAAGTTTTTGAAGCAGACAGAACCCCTAATGTAAGGCTTACACGATTTTATTTTGTTCTGCTAATATTTGACCTTCTTATCACTAGGCAAGAAGTGTGACTTTGAACCATTAGGTACCAAAAATTAAAAGCCCATACAACTCCAAAAAGGGTCACGAACAACTCAAAAGAATATGTATCTTATTGAAATCATTTCTTCAACAAAGAGTTTTCATCTGCAATCTCACACTTGAATTATTCCAATTCAGAGAGATGCACTGTTCTCTGCTAACATTCTTAAAATTACACTCCAATTATACTCCAGTTTAACACTGAATCCTGTCTCTTAAATAACGAAAATACTTTATGGTTGGCCTAGAAATTCATTTAGGGATTAGTGAACCCTGTTTTGCCTAACATGAATGATTTGCCTCACTTTTGTCCACTCAGAAGTAATTTTATCTTAACACTAATGAAACCAAAGAGTTTAACTTTTGTCGCTTAACAGAATCTATTCAGTGAGTAATTTTGACACGAGCAGTGACTTATAACTGAGAATTTAAAACCCATATTAAGCCTTACTCTTTCTGCTCATTACCATTTTCAGCTTATACCCTTCAGTTCAGGAAAATGTAAATGAAGATGCTACTAACAGTTTTAATTTAATTAGTATTCTAATATTTCACCAAAATAGTTTCAAATGAAATTATATTTAACCCCTTTGCAAATTTGGTAAGATTTATTTCATTAAGGAGGTCTGTGGCATCTGTAATGTATTCATCATGTTTCAGAATCAGTGCTTCACTTGAAAGCTGCAGTTTTCTGAGGCTTGGTAGTTATTTTGCTCTCTTTGATTGTTTGTTTTTTTTTATAATGGTCACTCGCAAGAGTATCCAAAGCAAGCTCAGAGACAAGATTATGCTGAATGATTGGCATGAAATATACTGCTGAAGAATATTTCCAGTTTCTTAATGCATTCAGAGTAATTTACAGTACTTTTCATGACTGCAGTGAAGAGTGAGCCCACTTTTTGCAGGGATTTGGTGATATGAAAAATCAGCTGCTGTAACAATTCATCAACACATCATCACAGTTTGGTGCTGGACTTAAGCATGGTCTGTCTTCCATTATATTCTCATAGGCAAGCTTGAAGTGTTGACTGGATGAGTGTACACATAGGTTGATTTAAGAACTGGCTGGCTGGCAGAGCTCAGAGGGTTATGATTAGTGGCACAGAGTCTGGTTGGAGGCCTGTAGCTCGTGGTGTCCCCCAGGGGCCAATACTTGGACCATATTGTTTAACTTATTCATCACTGACATGGGTGAAGTGATAGAGTGCCTCTTCAGCAAGTTTGCTGATGATACAAAACTGAGAGGAGCGACTGATACCCTGGAGTGCTTTGCCACTATTCGGAAGGATCTTGACAGTGTGGGGAGATGGGAAGAGACGAACATATTGAAATTCAATAAATGTAAGAGAAGGTCCCACACCCAGAGAGGAATAACGACATGTATCAGTACAGGTTAGGGGCTGATGTGCTGGAAAGGAACAGTGAGGAGAAGGACCTGGGTGTCTGGTGAACAGCAGGCTGGCCATGAGTCAGCAGTGTGCCCTTGTGGTCAAGAAGGCCAATGGGATGCTGGGGTGCATTAACAAGAGCATGGCCAGCAGGTCAAGGGAGGTGATTCCCCCCCTTTACTCTGTCACATCTGGAAGGTCATATAGGGAGTACAGTGTTCAGTTTGGGGCTCCTCAGTTCAAGGGAGATGTGAGGCTACTAAAGAGAGTCCAGTAATGGGTTACTAAAATGATGAAAGAACTGAAGCTCCATTTCTTTGAGGAAAGGCTGAGGGAGCTGGGCTTGTCCAGCCACGAGGAGGTTTGGGGGGAACTGATCAATGTCCATAAGGATTTGAAAGGTTCCTAGCAATAGGATGAGAAGAAATGGGAACAAACCAGAACACAGAAGGCTCCCTCTGAACATAGGGCTGCATTTCTGTGCTGTGTAGGTGATGGAGCATTGGCACAGGTTGCCCAGAGGCTGTGGAGTCTCTTTCCCTGGGAATATTTAAAAGCTGCCTGGACACAATCCTCAGTAATGTGTTGTAGGGGATTCTGCTTGAGCAGGGTGTTGGGCCAGGTAATCTCCAAAGGCCCCTTCCAACCTCAAGCAGTCTGCGATTCAGTGATTCTGCAATTAGTGCACATTCTGTCTAATAGGAGCTGAATTCCAAAACTTGTGTAAGCATTCTGAGAAAAAATGCCAGAAAACTGCTGTTCCTGTAAGAGTAAACTAAGAGACTCCTAAACTGTACATTTTATATAAGAAAAAGTATAAGTATCATACATACAAAAGTAATAGTAACCATTCACAAGTATTCAATGAAAACAAACACAATGTCATAATAATCTCTTTATAAAACTAATTTCTAATCATTCTAGTCATTTTTCTGTGTTGAAATGAAAAGATCTCCCATTAAAATAAGATTAGAATTCTGCTGATGATATTATTATTACTATTTATCACATTACTGGAAAAGAGAGAGACAAAGAAATGCAAACAGCTGATTTAAAAAAAAAAAAAGATAAATGGGAAGCAAGGACACCTTTTTTCAAGACTACCTTGATGCACATCATGGTAACTTTACTTTGTGTTTTGCACTGATTTGCACTGTAGCCATGCACTCATCATTTTCAAGTAATCAGCTGCATTAAACTAACTTTATTTAGTTCTATAAATTCAATAACTTCATATAGGTTAGAAAGATGGCAAATTTTTTGCAATCATGAAACGTGTGTCTAAAGTGAAATTTCATTCATTGAATGGTAGCTTTTCAAGCAGCTGATTTTTAAATTGCTGTAGTCAGTGGTAACAGATGGAAACACTGTCCCCTTGTGGATAGGAATATGAGGAAAGTGGTATCGTATCCTACTGATAGCAACGGTAACCTTGGGCATTAGGAGCTTCATTAAGAAATTAATTAGAATTCTGCCTTATATACTGCTCATGAATAAAAAAAATTGAATGTACAAAATATCTGGAGGTCCTTTTAATTTAAATTGGTTGGCCTGACAGACAACACAGGATAAAGACTGAGCTACTATAATATCTCTGATAATACCATCAGTCCGCACTGTCATCTAAACCTAACTGCTCTAGGCAGCTGCAGCGCTGCCCTCATTTGAAGAAGGCAGTTTTGTGAAAAACATATTCAGAGTAGAGAACTGGAGAGAGCTTCAGTGACTGGAGGGGTATTGATTCATAGCTGACTGGAGACATAGCTGTTGTTTCAAATGTTAAATTATCCATAAATATTACAGATTGTCCATACGCATCATCATCTCTGATCCATAAGAACTACCAGAAGATGCTAGAACTTTCACAGCTCAGATCTGGGATAATCAACAGCAGCTTCAAATTTCTGCATGAGGAAGCAGAACTTTCTAGAACTGCTTAGAAATTAGGGGACATTTCTCATAGGAAGTATTCTGGTTTACAAAGTCAGTCCTTCCCTGCAGCAGTCAGTCAGTCATAGCTTCCCTAACCAATTCATCACGTTATGTCTTTATCAAGATTTGTCTCTTGATTGTCTCAACTGAACGAACATTCTGAAATGCCACTAGAAACCTCATAATTCATAGCTCAGACATATTCATGGTCACTGTATATCTATTCCTTCCCTTACCCTTTTGTTTAAATACCTGTTTTCTTCTCCTTATTGTTTAATCTGTGATAGACAGTAATGCTGTTCCCACTGAGCCTTCATTCTGGTGAAGTAAGCAAACCACACACTTGTAGCTTCATTGTACAGGAAGAGCTCCCCAAATGCTTCCATAAAATTAATGTTTCTAGTCTTATCAATGCACAGTATTTCTCTGTCCCCAGTGGGAATACTTTGACCGATATCTTCTTCGGCAGTAGTGGGTTTTTTTACACTGTAATGTCTCACAGATATCCTGAGAAGACCAGCTAACCCACTAGATGATCTCATCCTTCATTTGTAGTGATTATTCCCCAATTTATAGCAGATTTTTTTTTTTCCCATCAATGAAGGAAGCTGCACTGATTTAGAAACAAGCTGTTGCTATCCTTCGGAAATCTGCCACCACAAAGTCCTAGAGGTTTGTGGCTAACCAGTTTCATATTCAGATGCAGGTTTGTATGTGGCTGAGAGGGGAGTGATGGGGCATCTGATAAGAGGACTTCCCTAACTGTGATAA